>CAIGRT010089810.1:0-17924 GCA_903798405.1 Fraxinus platypoda
TCTCACGCAACCACCCACTCCTCCTCCATTTTCCCACGCAACCTCCCATGAACTGCTATCTAAAGAAGGATTTGAGCACCAAAAATCTCTGAAAAATCGAAAAAAGGTGAAGTTCAGGGATAGGAGAGTCCAAGATGAGTCAATTCCACTGCCTGGCAACCTTGTGCAGTTGGAATACACCTCAACTTTGGATTATATTTTCCCCCTTTCTTTGTGTCATTATATAGCCATTCATTTATATTAATTCTTCTTCGAATCCTCTGGAGTTTTAACCTGGTTGAGCCTCTTCGTCTTCTTCGCATTTTCGTCGTCCTTTTTCGCCTCATCTTTGCTATAGAACCAGTAGTTTTTGTTGTCACATTCCTGACTGATTTCTTCTTTTGGGTTTTGTTTTCGACTGAATTTGTAGGATTTTTCACTTTCTCTGAAGGGGAGATCTTGTAGAAGTTATTTTCTGATTTCACGAACCTATTCAACTGGTCGGAGAGAATTTTCTTGATTTGGGGTTGGAATTTAATGAGTTTTATGAGATGTGAATATATATAATAAACTTTATGTTTGACTGCATGTGTTGAGTCTTAAAATTGAGATGAATGGTTTAGATTTGAGACTTGAGTTTGGGGATTGGATGATTTTGTTGGGTGAATTTGGGATTTGTCTGGTTTCGCTCTTATGATAACTCTCCAACAACATAAAATAATTCACTTTTTCATATGGATTGTGAAGATTTCGATGACTTATTTAATCAAATTTGTATAGTTGAAAAAAATGTTATTGGTAGCATTGCATGGTTTTTTTTTTTTTAATACCAATAACAATGTTTCATAAGGCAATCAACAATGTTTTTTTTAAGTCATTTTTTTTTTACATTGCTACCAATAACAATGTCCATGCGCGCACGGAGACACCAGCGTGTCTTCGTGCTTGACGAAGACATGGTCGTGTCTCTGTGCCACACGGAGACCCTTGACTCGGGATTTTTCTATAGCCGGTAATTAATTCCATGTCAACTTCAAGTGTATCAGTGCCATATACTGTGATAACTGAATTATTTCGCAGGAACAGGTTCATTGCGCCGTTGAGATTTCAAAATTACAATACATTTGATTCTTGCAATTTTTCATACAATTTCCATAGTTTATTAAGTTAGTGAATTAAAATATTTTTTGTTCAAATTTCAAGGAAGTAAGTGTGAATTGAGTAGGATGGATGTTATTTTTAAAGGAATTGTTGCTGCTGGAGCTTCAGTAATGGACTCTACTGTAGCTTCTGAACTGAAGGGCAAAGGTTTTTTTTTTTTATAATACTTGCCCCTTTTTAAAGAGTGTTTATGTATATGGGATATGATTTATTTAGTATGATTGTTTCTGGATTATGATAATATGTTGTTGTTAATGTTTAGGTTTGGAAAAGTTACCCTTTAAACCGGAAGGATATAATTACTGGATGTGGCAAGGTCGAAAAATACATTATGTAGTGGAAGGAGAGGAGTTGCCTATTGTTCTAATTCATGGATTTGGGGCTTCTGCATTTCATTGGAGGTAAGCATTTCATGTTTTGCAATATTAATATTTCAATCTTTTTGTCTTGGGCTATAAAATTGATGAGTGCTCTCATGTCACAATTAGAAATTTAGACAGAGTAAATTTATCCAGTTCATGTCGCCAAAGTTACTTCTCCTTCATCCTACTGAAAATATATTGAAATTTAGATGGAAAGTGGAAAGAAGGAGCATTGACATTGTGGTGGACCTAAAATCCAGCAAAATTTGCAAAGTATAGTTTCCATACATTTTGAACCTCTTGATTCTCCATTTGGTAGCCAAGATTGCACATGGTGAGCCTGCATTGTTTTTAGTACTCAGTAACTATATCATACGTATTTAACTGGGGTAAGTTTGATGTTCCCTCTTTGCCTCTTCATTAGGTACAACATACCAGAATTGGCTAAAAAGTACAAAGTCTATGCTCTAGATTTGCTCGGGTTTGGCTAGAGTGAAAATGCACTTATTGAGTATGATACCCTGGTATGGAGAGATCGTGTTGTGGATTTCATGAAAGAGATAGTTAAAGAATCTGCAATCTTAGTTGGAAACAGGTTAGTGCAGATAATTATATGACATCTGATTACTTCTTGGAAAACTTGCAATTTTGATTTGTATTTCCAAATATTATGAATCTATTTTGCATTTAATCCCTTGAATTGTGCTCTAAGAAGCAAGGGTATGTGTAAGTTTGGATACGCTTTGATAGGTCCCAAACAGATAAATATTATTTAGAAAATATTCTCTTTGTTTTAGTTTGATAGCTTTAAAATGCCAATAGAAAAAAAAAAAATTATTCGTGCCACACGGAGCACGGAGATTTTTTTTTTTTTTAGTTGGCATTTTAAAGCTATCAAACTCAAACAAATTATATGATAATTATATGATATTTGATTTAAAACAAAAGAATTCAACATTTTATGAGGAAGACTGAATTCAAATTTACCTGGATAGGAATGGTATTACACACGGCGCAACACACATTTGTTGCTCCAATCGGGTATATAAGAAAACTCTTACATCCATTGTACACCATCTGGCTCTACATTCTTGAAAGCATTTCTTAAGTCTGTCATACCACTTTTTTAACAGAGAGCTCATGTTGTAAACAATAGGGGAGTTGCAAAATATCTTCAAGCACTGGTTGCCACACGGAGGTGATGGATATAAAAATAGTATTTGTTAGTACTATTGCTATACTTGTGGGTATAATTCTTTTTGTTTACTATTTGGGTTTGGAAGATTTGTATTTGAAGCATTTTGTGCTTACACTTTTCTTGTTGCTCTGTGCACTGAAGCTGCACTCCAATGCATCATAGAGAAAATGGACAACATTGATTTGGAAGACAATTCTATTCACACTAAGACATAACTCCATGACTGTTACCAATGAGAACTTCCAGACTGCTCTAGGAACAAGCAACCCACATGCTTTGTGGGAGATTNCTCTGTGCACTGAAGCTGCACTCCAATGCATCATAGAGAAAATGGACAACATTGATTTGGAAGACAATTCTATTCACACTAAGACATAACTCCATGACTGTTACCAATGAGAACTTCCAGACTGCTCTAGGAACAAGCAACCCACATGCTTTGTGGGAGATTGTAAGTGGATTTTGACTGCAATAAATCTTGCTTGATATTTGTCTCTTTATGTTTGTGGTCAGTTTTGACATGAGATGTTCGCATGAGACTATTATGTGAAATAGCAAGCTATGTATATATATATGTCCTGTATAATAAAAGTATATAAATATTAAAATCGTCCACTTATTTTATAGAAAAGAGCTAAATTACTACGCGTTAAATTTAATAACATTGGATCGAAAATATTATAAGCTTAAACAATAAATAACTAACTTCAATAAATAAATAGTTGTAACGAGAAGTTAAATACATCATATACCAAATCTTCATATCAAGAATCAAAAATATAGAAAGAAAAGAGATGAAAAATAAATTCCAACCAACTTATGAATATCTTTCATGTTTACAAATGAATCTCTCTCAAATATACATTTATTTTTAATATTATCCAACTAACGTGCAACGCACGTTCTTCCTACTAGTTGTATAGAAATACCTTGATGCATACACACACCATAATTGCACACATAAAAACCCCTAGTTTATAATAAAACATACACACCTTGATTTCGATGTAGTTTTCTAGTTCCCTTCGGAGACAGCTTCTAATGCATCTCAATTAATATGTGAGGATGGAAATTGCAAGACGCATCAATTGCATCTTGATCAAAGAAGAGCAGATTAAAGCCCCGTTTCAATTCGATTTTTGAAAAATTATTTTTTTTCAAATTCATTTTTTAACCACACATTTTGAGATTCATACACATTTATCAAATTTACCAAAATTTTTAGAAAACCTATTTTTCAGCTAAATCAAACGGGGCTAAGAGACGAGAAATGTAATATTAGAAAGGGTTTATGACTGTGGTGTACTAAAAATTTCCTTTTTTTTTTCTTGCAATTAAGCTAGGATTATATTTCTGAAATAATTGTAGTAATTAACATGTTTTTTTGGGATACATAATATAAGATACTAATGAATCTAAGTCTACTAATGGCTATGTATTTACTCTCCAGAAGTGGTGCGATTTTTTGGAAATCTTCTAAACAAACGTTTATAGTTTGATTCACAATGTAATCCGATTTTATTACTTTAGACAAAAAAGGAAAATATGTTGAATGATTAAGACATTTCGTAGAAAATATTTAATATGGCCAAAGCCTGAGACATTTTCGTTGTGAGAATCAATCAACTGTAGCTAGAGGAGATTTTTTTTTTGTACAACGGTAAGTCGAGACATTTACATTTTAGACATAATATCATTCTACAATTACTCTCAAATGGAACAATATCAATTGATTAAGTCAAATGATAACTTAGCGGATCCATTTACAAAAGAAATATCTAGAGATAGAATGACTGCACATATAAGAAAATAGGCTCAAAGCATATATAACGTGTCAACTTAATGAAAACCTAATCTAGCGACTCCTAACATTGCGATTGGAGATCCTACGGTCTAGGAAAATTAGTTATGAATGATTCGATGATAAGAACTTCAAATTTTTAACACGTTCATATTTCTATGATGCAAATAAATGTTCCCTTCCAAAATTTGGTTAGGATAAACTATGCTTTTAATAATGAATATATTATGTAAACAATACAAGTGGAATATTGTAGGGTGGTCTTTATAGATTTCGCCTATATGAGTGTGAACTTGGCAAGTTCAAATGAGAACTCTTTATCGCACTTACAGAATTCAAGAGGGTTTGGGATAGAATAACGAACAAAACAGAGAATCAAAGTTTAATATAAAAAAATAATGTATATGATCTATTGTCTAAACTTGCAATAACAATCAATAGTTCAAAATGTTGCATTCACCGATTAGTAAAGTGAGTTTGATAAATTCTTACTGAGGGTTTAGAACGATAGCTACCTGTCATGATGCATTATTTTTCAATAATACCCTTCTTCATCTTTCTCGATCTTGTCGACTTCTTCCATTTATGTGGGGAATTGTTGAAATTAAATGATTAATTCTTTAGTTGTAAATTGGAAAAAAGTCTCAAAATGATTAGTCATGACTTTTCAAATGCAAAATGCGCATATTGAAAAGTCATAATATTTCGAATTGGATGTGCCTATTCAAAAAGGTACATAGTGAAAAAGTTATAATCTTTTGTTAGGATGGAAATCTAGATCATTAAGGCCCCGTTCGGGAGGGATTAAAAGCCAATTAAAATTGAAAATATGGCCGTTATTGGGTCCCACTCGTCTAATAAAAGTCAACAATAACGGCTCTATTTTCAATTTTAATCCGATTTTAATCCCTCCCATACAAGGCCTTAATAAAGAGATAGAATGTGTGGATCATGTTGATTTGGTAAGCTTCAACAATAAATAATAAGGATTTTCGTTGTTTGTACATGAAAAATGTACATACCGTTCGGGAGGGATTAAAAGCCAATTAAAATTGAAAATATGGCCGTTATTGGGTCCCACTCGTCTAATAAAAGTCAACAATAACGGCTCTATTTTCAATTTTAATCCGATTTTAATCCCTCCCATACAAGGCCTAAATATGAAAATGTGTAATATAACGGTTCATATTAATTTATATCAAAAGATGCAACCATTCTGAAAATCACTTGAAAATATATAAATATGGACTTGTAGTTACATATTTCATACACCAAATCAATTCAAGTTATAATTGGTTTCTAACTCTTGCATCTCTTCAAAAAATTTGTTCTTTTTATTTTGTTGAAATAAAATTCTGTTTGAGTTACTTTTGGAAATAAAATTTTGTCCGAGTATTTTAGTTCGTGTTTATTCCGAAGAATATTGTTTACACTTTGATCCAACCAAAATGGTTGGCATAGTGCAGTACCTACTTTGAAAGAAACATGTATCTCAAGAGAGACGTCAAATTATCTTGTTGGCACCAATACAGTGAGCACAATCTATTTTAAGGAGATTTGTTACGACATACTTCGTTTCTTCTTCATTATATTATTCATTATTTTAATTGTACTTGCCATTAATTTAACAACAAATTAGAAATGTTGTGATATCTTCGGACATTAATTAGAAAAGCAAATGGACATTGATGTTTTAGAAGGCTGCCCAATTTTTCAAATTGGTTAATGTGCTATTTAGGGACCAAGCTAGAAAGGAAAGTTATAAAGTCAATTAGAACTAGTTGTCATTAAAGGATTACCCAAATTTTCTAATTGAAATAATGTGGCATCTAAGGACCCTATTAGATAGAATACTAACAAACTAAGGATCCATTTAACATGATTTTTACTTTTACTTTTTGTAAAAGAGTTTTTGAAGGAAGTTATTTTTTTTTAATTGAAAACTAATTTTTAAAAAAGCTTTCTATTCCGAAAGTGTTTTTAGAAAAAGTCACATTGTATCGTCTTTTTCTAAAAGCTCTTCTAACTAGCAAAAAACACTTTTATAAAATTAACCAAACGAATTCAAAAGTTCCTTTTGCCTTTTAAAAAAACTATGCCAAAGGGATCCTAATTCGACATAGCTTGTTTGTAGAAAGCGATCCAGTTTCGTAAATTGATTAATGTGCCATTTAGGGGCCCAACTAGGAAGAAAAATTGTAAATTAATTGGTCCTTGTTATCCTCAGCAGGGTACCCCATTTTTCAAATTGATCAATTTGAATTTAGACTATATATGTGAAATTGCAAATAGGTACACAAATGGGACTATATATGTGAAATTATAAATAATTCGCATTCATATTAGGTATTAAACTATTATAACATGTTTTTGAGTAGGTGATTAAGAAAATGAGATACGCAAGAACTGCTAAACGAAATTTAAAAGGTTTCACTAATTTTTTTGGGGCATCTAATTAGGCGTCCAACTTTCACCTTAACCGTTTACGATCATTAATAAAGCTAACGACAAGCTATTAAATACTAGGTAGATTTTGAGTTGGCGTCAAGTATCGTACAATTTAACATATTGTTTAAGTAACACAACTTCTACATTGGTAACAACAGGGTCATTTGCAACAATATTGGTCATTAACTTGATTTTTAGTTTAGCTTTATCTTCTCGAAATTTATCTTCGTTTAAATTTCCCCTTCATTTTTCATTATATATTTTATATGTTATATGGTCACGTTGCGACAATCAAAGCAACGAAAATGGTACATTGACCACTTGATTGAAACAATTATCAATATTTTTGTCACATTAGACATTAACTCAACTTTTCGTCACTAATTAACTCTCGCATACAATTTTACAACTAGCGTTACTTATGGGAATAGAGTCAATAGACAAAGTAGCTAACATGAAAGTTAAGTCACTAATTCGACAAAAAAAATTAGTTTAACTGCCCACTTAAATTTTTCTCTATAAATTTAGTGTGATTACATATATTTTTCTTGTGACTCTCGTTCAATTGTGTATCAAAACATACATTTAAAGCCAAAAATTGTATGAATTTAAGCCCCGTTGTCCAAGTCAAAGGCAGCAATTTACTCATCACCAAGAACTGATTACATCAAAATGCAAAGGTTGTTCCTCCAAACATGGATCCATTTACACTATAAATATCCTACGACAAATGGTTTAATTCATATCAAACATATATCATCAAACATATTAAGCCAAACAAAAACTTCAAGCTTCTCATTTCCTTCAAGGTTTCATAGAAAATGTCGAGTACTCAATACAATGCAGGACAATCCCAGGCTAATACACAGGTATTTGTAAAATGCACATTGTCCCATGAGAGATACACATGTTTTGTATCTGCTACATAGGATTGAATTTTCATTTTTATTTGATTTCCTTGTCAAATATGTCATCCGCGCATGTGTATAAACATTTACATGCGTGCATGCATAATTGTGCATCGATGATCATTTCATTCGCAACTTAATGAATAAATGTGTGTATCGAGTAGGCCAAGACAGAGGAGTTGATGGAGTCGGCTAAGAACACAGTGCAGTCAGCACATGACAAGGCCTGCGATGCAGTGGACAGTACTCAAGCTCAAGCCCAACGTAGCAAGGAAGAAAATGTTGGATTCCTTAAACAGGTACATTTACTGAAAATGAATTTGATTTAAACATAATGTAACGAATTAAACAAAAAATTTAAGTAGACAATTTTGTACGATGTCTAATTCCTAACTTTTGTAGACGGGAGAGCAAGTGGCTCATATGGCTCAAGGTGCCATTGATGGCGTGAAGAACACACTTGGATTGGATGATAAGAAGTAAATGGACTTATATGGCATGTAACATGCATGCTCTCGCTGTTGGTTTCATTTTCATTTTTTCATTGTTTTGATTTTGTAGGATTTTTTCATAATTATTTAGTTGTATTGGGATTTCTTATTCAGATCTTTCCCATGATTTAATAAGAGCTTTGGCGATGCTCGATAATAGATTTCACATTTTCGCAGATGCATTTTTTTTTCTTGATAATGAACTTATATTTTAATCAATTTTAGATTTCTCGAGAGAGGATTATCAACAACTGAAATGAAAAAAGTTCAAATGCATCTTTCAAAAGGTTTTTTTTTACTCGTGTTACAACTTACACGTAAGTTACCATGTCATGTAAAGAATTTATAATTCATGTCTTTCAACGTTTTACGCACAAATACTAATCAATTTGAGTAATGTTATTCATCCCCACTAGGGTTGAGGGTCTATGTGGCAATTACATGACATTAAATGATAGATTCATTTAAATGCAAAGTCACATGACTCATTTAATTGAGTCTATCATTTAATGCCATGTAATTGTCACATAGACTAGGGTTCAACCCCAGTGGAGATGAATAGCATTATTCAACCAGTTTTAGTTAAACGCATAATTAATAGGACCCACCGTGTCTAACGTGTCTTAATTTAGTTGAAGTAGCTTTAAAAAAGGTATTAATTAGTCAATAACTAATCATTAATCTTTTTTAAACCACTGGCTCAAAGGAGGAGGAGAAGGTAGGGGTCTCTTGCTCTCAAAAGGAAAAAAAAAAAGCATTTACTTTTGAAGTTTGAATGGTAATCCAAAACACATGTTAAAGGAGAAAAAGTTCACGATACTTCTAATAGTCTTATACCTTCATGTGATATTTTCCCATCTAACTTTCGATAATTTCAATCGATGTCTCCTTCTACAATAATTCGATATAATTATAAAAAGCTAGTTTTTCCAAAAACTAGAAGATAGAAGTGAAGGCTACATTTAAGAAAAATTATAAGTCCGTTAAAAAAGTAAGATATGTCTTGTATTTAGGCGATCTTCTATTTTAATGTTCATAAAATTTGTTTTTAACATAGTTCAAATTTTGGCATGGGAGTGAACTTTGTTATGAACAATTTCCAAATCTAGGATAAAACCAACTAGATAAAATGGAAAATCAAGTTTTCACGTTATTTGTAGGGATACAGATTCACGAGGTACTATAATTACTAATTATCCCCGTATAAATGGCAAGTGTTTGTTTTGGCTTCGCAAATGGTTGAATGCCTGCTTCTCAAATGCTTGATTGTTGAGCGTTTTATCGAAACGGAAGCAATCATTCTCGTCTCTCGCTCAACTCGAAATTTTTGGAAGGCAAGGTGGTATTAAAGTATTCACATTTACCACATCTAATCCCTGTTTGATGGCCTTTGTGGCGTTTGAGCCTTTTTTTGTATGAAAATGTGTTTTGAAATAATATTTTTTTGCAGAAGTGTGGTTAAAAAAAAGAAAAGAAAAGCTTTTTGATTTATGTATAAAATTATTTTATAAAAGAATATGTGGTTAAAAATGAATTTTGAAAAAATTGAGTTTTTGAAAAATGGAGACCAAACATATGCTAAATTAAACTAATTTTTCTACATATTCATTTTCAACATTGCACGAGCACAATAAAATATTCTGCACATAAATTCAAATTTATTTTCTATTTTTTAACTATACATTCTCTAAAAAGTCATTATTAAAAACAATTTTTTTTTAATAAATAATGACCACCAAACAGCGGCTAACCTCCTTAAGTTCTTACCTCCTTGAGTTCATGACCCTCAGAAAACCATGGCCTGGCCCTGGCCAAGTAACTTATCTCTAAATTTTTTATATACAAAAATTTAAAACATCAAAATCCCCTACGGAAATGCCTCCCTACTCCCTGCCATCAGCGAAATGACGTACTAAAAAACCCATATTGATCGTTAACGGCTTGGCACCACCAGCTTTCTACTTAGAACAATCATATTTAGCTCTTGTTTAGGACACATTTTTTGCTCATTTGTAGAAAAAAAGGAACGTACTTCTTTGACAAAACATTGTGAACAATTTGACAATACAAGCACACATTTTTCCATTCTACCCCTTCATCGATGCAGACACGTGTTTCATTTTATTTTGGCAACAGTTTGAATTCCATGATATGAGGGCATAGATGTCATTTTACACAAAATTCATTTGACCAAAAAAATAATAATACTGTAGCGGACCCATGCGATGTGACATGAAAATACATTTTTAGGATGTGAGAATGAGTATCAAACGGAGTCTTAATAACATAATAGTTGACATAATTCTTGATAAAATGTCACGTGATATTTCTTCATCGAGTTGTTTTAAACACAGTCAACATCCAATCAAATCATCTATCCTCAACTGAAATTATGTCATCGTTACAATTTTTCTATCCAAGTAGCAAAATCTGATTATGAAAGCTTTACGTATAACCCGCACGAACGCCCCCCTACGTCCCCACTCACCCAAACCACCTACGCCCACTCTCCTCCAAAAACCCCCTTATTTCACTACATAAATTGCAAAAGCTGCCTCTCATCTCTACATTCTCATCAATGGCCACTCTTCAATACCACCTTTTCTATTCGCCTAAACTTCTTCATTTCAAGAACCTCAATTCATTTTCATTCTCCAAGAAACTCTTGCTCTCCAAGAAACTGTTTTTGTCCAAGAAATTTTATGGGGTTTTGAGTTCAAGAGTTTCTGGGTATTGCAAAACCAGCAGCAGTAGTAATAGTAGTAGTACTGAGATTTATGAGTCCGTTTCAAGTGAAAAGAGAGAGGAGTATGAGAATGAGAGGCCTCCATTTGATATCAATTTGGCAGTCATTCTTGCTGGTTTTGCATTTGAGGCCTACACTACCCCTCCTGTAACTTCTTTTATTCTTTAGTTTAACCCTTTTTATTTTTTGTGTTTTTGAAATTTTGATTCATTATTTATTTGGGAGAAAAACAATACAAAAAATGAGAGATTACATTGTAATCTTGTTATATGGGTTTGTTGTTGATTTGGTATATGATATTATTATGTATTGTAAAGCTGAAATATTGTGCATTTTAGGTTGTTTTGTGTTCGTTACCCAAAAAGAAAGAGTTATGAACTTATGGTCACTGATTTTTCTAAATTTGTATTTTTTCATCGGATTTTAATATTTTGTAGAGTAACATATAACCAAAAGAACTGAGATATGATTTCCTGTTTTCACATTAACTCTAGTTATAGCTCAGTTGAAGCTCTTGTTCCGCATCAATTAAACATCATTTCCCAAGAAAACTGATCTTCAAATGGGATATCTTATCTTACTCAAGTGAAAAAGGCAGTTAGTGGGATACATATTTTAAGGACTATGAGTTATTAACCAAAAGCACCTATGAAATTAAGATGAAGACGGACTGTCAGGAAACTATATTAATTCATACAAGTGCATGTGTAACTTTCTTTTACCTTTGCATAAAATATGGCCACGTTCTTTTTGAATGGCATTTCTTATAATTCAAAGTTGTTTAATTTGATTTGCTTCAGTGATTTCTTGTATTTTCCTTGTCAGGAAACTGTCGGCAAGCGCAAGATTGATGCAGCAAATTGTCAGACGGTGTTTCTTTCGCAGTATGTTACTTCCTTCTCTCACAATTATGAACCTAAGAATTTCAAAATAACTCTTTTATATTACATAGAAGTAGAGTATGATCTTTGTTAAGATGCGGAACCCAGCATTTTAGCATTTCATCTTGGCCCATGATCTAATTTTTGGAAGGCTAATATCTTATAGCATTTAATTTTTGATACCTCAGTATTACCAAATGTTGGAATAGTCCGTTCATTGGAATAGCAAGAGTAAGAAACATCATTGAAAATGCTAGATGGTGTATCCCATGCTCAAGAAGATGTTATTTTACCCAGTAAACATTAGATATGAAGAATGAACACTTTTTGGGCTCACATTTTCATAATAACATATGTTCTCTCATTATTTTACTGAGAAATGTAAAAATTTAGTTAACACACCTTGGTAGTAAAATAAAGCAATGGCAGGCAACAGTAGACTTGCTATCTTATGAGCTTCAGGGTCAAAATGGCACTGGACAACCTATGTAAGTTTCATTAAAGGTTGATTTTAATTTTTTTTATTTTTTCAGAAATGTAAGAAACTGAGCTTGAAGGAATTGAAATTTGGGCTTTAGGTTCAATCAGTTTGGTGTTGAAAGGGATAGCTTTGTAAAGTAAGGCTTGTTGAATTGGAAAGAGTAGATTAGATGGTCTGTAACTTCTAGCAATCACACTCAGACACACACCTGGTTCAAGCACTGAAACAAATTCAAAGCTCTAACCATGTTTCTGTAAAGCATTGTGATGCAGGATGCAATAGGAGAATTATAGAAGAAGGGAAAAGGAGAGGAGAAAGGAGGGGGAAAAGAGAAGAAGAGGTTGAGAATAGAGAGAAATTGGGGGAAGAATATCAATTTTTATTCATTCAAAGGTTGTGAATTACATTGCATAAGATCCCTTTATATAGGGTTTCAAAAGACCCTATTCTAAGTAAGAAAATACTATAAAAGTTAATAAATCAAACTCTAATAATGTTTTCTAAAATACGCATCAAAATTGGAAACCACATACAATAATATCTCTTCTAATGTTGCATCACATTGTATATTGTATAGCTGGTATTTGGAAGATTAAATGTCTATGTACAGTCTAACACCTCGTGCTATTAACATGGTTCAATTGTAAAGTTTTATGAGGAAATTTTGCATTCATTGGAATCCTTGAAACTCGACATATTTTAAAGACGCCAATCCCCAAAAAATCTACATTCATATTGTAACAGCTAAATTTATGTGAGATGAAGTTTAGTTCAAACTGATTACTATAATGTGCTCTTCATCTGTCCTGGTAGAACTACGTTGTCCCCTTTCTTGTAAAAACTTTGAGGACGTACATTTTTGCTATTTTTATGTGTGGATCCGCATACAGACTCATGTTCTTGATGTAAGCAAATCTAGTTCCTAGTTATATAATCATGATGTTTTTACTTCACAGGCTGGATGGCTGCCATCATATTGTCTTTTTTCTTTTCTTTTTTTTGAGAATACCATCTTATTGTCTTAAAACTGCGAAATTGATGCATTGCAGGTCATTTGTTCGTGAAATTTATGATGGCCAGTTGCTCATAAAGTTAAAGAAAGGTTTTAATTTTCCTGCTATGGATCCATGGGTAGGATAATATCATCTAATTCTTGCTATATCAGAAAGTAGTTGATATTTCAATTATGTACATAAGCTTTCCTCTTTTGCTTTTCTGCCATAAAAATAGTTTTATCATTCCTTGGGTTGAGAAATGACTTACAGTGATTTAATTGCATCTCCTGATCAATATTTCATCTGTTTTCTTGTGATTCATGTTCCACTCTCAGGGAACAAGTGATCCTTACGTGGTCATGCAATTAGATTGTCAAGTGGTCAAAAGCAAGGTCAAATGGGGGTAAGTCCTCGTGTTCATAAATAAAACCATCCTCCACCCCAGAGAAAAAAAACAAGTGAAAGAAAAGCAAATATTTCTTTGTCCATTGCATGTTGGATTTGAATGTTGTCTCAACATACTGTGCTTGGTCCTGATATTTTAGACTTTGGACCTGCATTTACTGGGTGGACTCTATTTATTCTTCTATTTTAGTTACAAATGATTTGAGCAATGAAAATGTGAGAGAGAACAGATGAGGACTTAATGCATTCAAAAAAGTCAAAAAAAATTATGTACCAGGGGATTCTCTCTTTTCTGGCATTTGTTGAATATTTTTTAGTAGTGAGTGGTTATAGGCTCAGTGGAAGCACAGTGTTCTGGGATTTTTTTTTTTTAAATTTCTGGTCAACTAGGCTAGAAGATTTTTCTTCTTTCTTGTCTGTTAGGTTTTTTCATTATTTATGTTCTAGATAACTGGCATATTTGCAGTCTTTATTCGGCTGATACTTGTTTCTTTCAATCATCTTCCGCTAACAACTGTGGCAGGACAAAAGAACCCACATGGAACGAGGAGTTTAGTTTAAATATCAAGCAACCACCAGAACAGAATCTTCAGGTTGTAGTAAATTGTTGTGGAGCTTTCTTTTATGATCAAACTAGTTTGGTGACCAACAACCTTACATCATTTATCTCTTTCTTTCTGCTTGTAATTTGATGAATAGAACTACTGGAGTCTATGTATTGCACTAGATTTAGAAAGAAGAAATGCACCATTTGCATGAGATCGCAAGTTAGCATTTCTTTCAGGATCTGAAATAGATACCATGGATCATATATGAAAAGAATCTGACTGTAACCTTGATAAGTGGTACGCTAACTAAAATTCTTTAAATTATACATTTAGTTTTCAATAATTAATAATTTTTAGTTTGCAAAATGAAGCCTATTGTTTCTTTGACGTGTTGAGAAGGACGTCCCCCTTGTGCTGAAAATTTTGAAGCATAGAAAATATAGGACTCGCCACATGGAATGTGTGGAAAGTGACCTTTGCGTGTAAATTTAAGAAAAATAGCAAAAAATTCCTTAAACTATTCTTTATTTTTCTGCATTATATGCATAAAGTAATTCACGAGGTTCATTCTCATAAGAAATAGAACATTTATGCATCAAAAAATTATTTCATACTGTAAAATGACAATCTTATAATCATGTGTTTTGACGATTTTCTGCTGTTCTTTTGCAAAATATAAAACTCTAGGTTTCAGCTTGGGATGCAAATGTTGTGACTCCACACAAGCGCATGGGGAATACTGCTGTATATTTGGAAAACCTCTGTGATGGTAAGATTTAAAGAAATGAATGCAACATATTGAGGTTTCAAATGATGATCTAGCATGAATTATAATACTGTCAAGCATCATTGTTTCGATTAGGACCTTGTATTGAATATGACTTATGTCCCACCAGCAGCCAAGAGATGTAAATTGATATCATATCATTGTTTCGGCTAGGACCTTGTATTGATAAGCTAAATGTCATGGTATTAGTGGCATTCAATGCATGTGTAATGTCTGGGAAGGTAGAGCATAGGCACATGAGAAAGTTAGCTAAAAGACAAAATCATCTTCTGCCAGGAAATCCACATGAAGTGCTGCTTGATCTAGAAGGGATGGGAGGTGGTGGGAAGATAGAGCTAGAGGTATGTTGCATGGCCAGAATTCCATACAACAAGGGTAAATGATATTACATGTGTATTAAGTGTAATTTGATTTAATTTCTTGCTGGTCTCCTTCAAACAGCGATTTGCTATATGTTAAGGGATAGAATCCCACATCGAATAAAGATGTAAACATAAACCAACTTATAAAGGATTGAGTTACTCCTCTTAATAAGGTTAACCTTTTAAGATGGAACCCCAATTCTTAACATGGTATCAGAGCCCATTAAACTTTAATGAGCAATTCGATCCGATTAAGACTCAAAAAAATGAGCACACGAATTTCAAGATTGGTCTGCTCAAACGAGCCTCCATCTTGCGGGGACATGTTAAGGGATAGAATTCCACATCGAATAAAGATGTAAACATAAACCAACTTATAAAGGATTGTGTTACTCCTCTTAATAAGGTTGATCTTTTAAGATGGAACCCTAATTCTTAACACTATACAAATTTGAACTTCGTGTAGTTGAGCAGTTCAGTTTTGAAGTTTCTTTGTATATCAATTCACTAATTTATTATCTTGCTAAAACTTGCTTATGACATTAATTTATCGCCCTGTTAAATAAGATGATGTGTCCAGACACATAATTTATTCTTGTCCTGCTAATAGTTAATTTTAAAGGGAAAGAAGTATAGGTTGCCCCTGTTGATCTGCTTGATTGAAGTTGGAACTTTTAAAATGTGAATAGTCCCATTTCTTCTATTTCTCTCTTCATCCTAATTCAATCTCATATTTTCTATTTCCTTCCCACATGGATGTTCATCATAATTATTCCATTTTAATTCGAGATACTTACGCGTTAATCATGAACAAAGTGCTTGTCTTACTGGGATGAAAAAGAAAAAAGCAGAAACTGTTAATTTGGAAGGTTGTCCAATTATGTCAATTCCACATGTAAAGAGGGGCCGTGTTGAATATATGAATATAAATAAAATAAATAAATAATTTTCTTATAGCTCTAACTGCTTCAGCTTTTAGATGAGACGGTTCAATGATTTCATTTGTTTATCTTGTTTATAAATGTTTAACTGGGTTCATTTACTTCACATTTGTTGTGTCCAAAATTTCATCATGACTTGTTCTTCCATTTGCTTTCCAATTCAATCAACTTCTCCCTCCTTTCCCTCACCAATATTTGTCGAAACATGTGAGTGCCGGACCACCCTCTCCCATTCCTTTCCATGTCCAAGTTTCCTTTAATGGAAATTTTGAAAGGGGGCAAAAGGATATATCAAGTCAAAGTCTGCATTGTTATATTCAAACAATTCTTTCTGATTTGACAAAACAGAAACTTAAACATATCATTTTTTTTTTAATTTCTTGAATTTCTGGAACAAGAAATTCTTTGGACATTTCTACAATTGTGCTGCTAATAAAATGAATATGTTTGCTAGTTCAATTTAGGGAGTTGCTGAAATGCTCTGTGAAATTCTCAAACTGAAATGACTTGGTATGTGTGCTTTACTAAATAGGATTTCACTCTTCTTCCGAATGATGTGTTTCAGATGAATTTCAAGAGTTTTGAGAAAATTGACGAGGAAAAGAAGTGGTGGAGGATCCCTTTTGTGACAGAGTTTCTTGAAAAAAAAGCCCTTGAACCTGCACTGAAGATGATTGTTGGGTCAGAAACTGTGCAAGCACGCCAGTTTGTGCAGTTTGCTTTTGGGCAGATAATGTCATTTAATGATTCATATCTTCAGAAGGATTGGTTTTCTAATGACGTAGATGAGAACAAGATGGAGAATAATTTAGAGGCCTCTTCAAATGAGACAAGCCAAAATGAAGAAAACGTAAGGTCTGAGCCTGACCCAACTAGTAATTCGACCGCTGATTTACTTAACTCCTCTCCAGTAAGTCAAGTTGACGAGGCTTCACATTCTGATAAACATTTTTGGAAGAACTTAGCTGATTTGGTCAATCAAAATGTTATCCAAAATCTTGGTCGCTCTGCCCCTGAGAAAATAAAGTGGGATAGATTTGAGTTGCTAAATAGTATTGGCTTGCAGTCGCGTAAAATTGCGGAGGTAGGCTATGTTGAGTCTGGGCTTGCAACTCCAGATAATCAGGAGGCAGCTAATGGCAATACATCATCTGGTCTAATAACCAATAACATTATTCAGACATCTCTACCGGACATTAAGAAAGCAACAAAAGATATATTACGACAAATTGATTCCATATTAGGAATGTTGATGGTTTTAAATGCCACAGTTTCTAAATTAAACAAAGGTGCAGGCCTTAAATGGCAGAGTGAGACCAATGAAGAAGCTTCACTTGAAGTGCAAAAAGATGTTTTGATATCTACTGAGAGTAAAACATTAACAAGTCCACCAAATGGATTAGTGTTAGATGAGAAGAAAGCTGAGGAGA
>CAIGRT010089867.1:0-11957 GCA_903798405.1 Fraxinus platypoda
TTCTATCCCCAATTGTAAAAAATAAAAAAAAAATTTCTCTTTAATGGACAATTTTCATGAAAAGCAAAGACAAACGAACACCAAAAGATCCCAAATTTCAACATTTTTCAGGTGGAAAATTATATCAATCAAACACAATTAATTGACAATTCCCAGTAAAATGAATTTTAGGCAATTTAATTCCCTAGAATACATTTTTTTCTACCCAAATTCCATCCTTAAAATCAAACGGACCCTTAGTATAAAATCTCTCCTAGTTGCTATGATGTTGACAATGTGGTAAAATAAATAAATATGGTTTATGGGCTCGTGCTATCATTTAAATTCTATATGTTTGTAGTGATTTACAGGGTGCTTTAATAACATTAATTATAAAGATATTTAATAACTAATTTTCATTAACTATGCTTTATATAAATATATTGATGATACTGGTGGGTGTTTTAATTAAATGATAATTATTTTACGTGTGATGATTTATGTCCCGAAATTTTAAATTGTAGAGTGACTTTTATTTGATCTTTCCAAACATATAGGAATAAGATACGATCTTTATTCTTTTTTTATATATAAGTAAATAATATTTAATTTTATCTAGAGTAAACCATCTTTACATAAATCTATAAGTAAATATTTGTTATGTTAAATTTTTAAAGAAACTTTTGGTAGCAATTTGAGTTTTAAAATTTGGATCGTTACAATTTAATATCAGAGCCTAGGTTTCACTTTCTGTAGACCCATTTAGACTTTGAAGTTAGAAAAAAAATTGTTAGAATTCAATATTACTATTAAATGTCCATGTTTCTACATGCCATACATGTCTATTTGTTTAGTCCTAACTATTCGTGATATACATGTCTATTTGTTTAGTCCTAACTATTCGTGATATGAGTTAATAATTTAGATTTTTTTTTTTATATGAGTTTACATTGCAAATTAAATTTTTGTAAAGTTTTTAAACATATAATAATATGAAAAATCCTTATAACTCAACGACCAATTATCGACCACTCTCCAATGACTCTAAGGTACGTAATGTGGGTAAGGAAAGAAATGATTATTAAAAAAAATTTGTGTAAATTTATATTTTCTACTTGTCTCCTTATAGATTTCATGGCATGCATTCAAGATAAGTAAATGAGTTTGCAAAATTCAACAAAGGTATAATTCCTATCGCAATCTCTATGATTTGTGTTTCTTCTAGAAACTACAAAATGAAAATTAATTATATTTGTCGCTGTTCATGATTAAGTTAATTCACAACAAGACTTACATCCCAGTTGGAATATAATTGAGTCATGGACAATCTAATTTAATTAAAATTTTGAAAAATTGAATTCTTGTCTCTCTTATTTACATCCTCAAACTTGAGCACTTGTTTTTGTTTCCATTTTTTGGCGTTTAGGTATCTAACTCAAATTGTCATGACTTATTGTTAGGTTGCCGTGCATGTAAGATATAAGAATTGGGAAAAAAAAAAAAAAAAGGAGTAACCTTTTTTTAACTTTTCTCCAAATTTTAAATTTAGATTCTTTCCCTTGTTAAATTTGTTTTTTTATTGGTTGTATATACTACAACTATATACTTGACAAATATTTTTAAACTATGAAAATGCGTAGGCACAATTATGATAATGTATTGAAAATTATTTGAAACAAATTTTGCAACTTGATTTTGCCTCGCCCCCATATAATGAAAAATATGTAGCTTTGCAATTGATACCGTGAGTGATTCGGCATATTTGAATTCATATAGATATTAACCCAACAATCTAAAAAGAATTTTTATTACATCTAGCAAATTTTTCACCATAGAACAATTGATGTATTGACGCCTAGTGATTTTCCAACCTCAAAACCCCATTACATGAACCATAGTGCTGTCAATCTTCAATTCAATGCTTAGGTAAAATCCACATCGCCAACAGGAGCAACGTTTGTTACCACCACCAGGCTTCTTCCCAAAATGAACACTTTTCTTTGTTCTTTCTATTAGCATATCTACAACCTTAACTTTAATTCTGCATAAGCGACTGTTGGAATATTGCAACCAACCTGAACCGAATCCGTTGTGCAGCTCCTAGTTTTCAGGAATGCTGTTCAATTTTGGTTAGGCCACTTGGCAAATCAATTCTAGAAGCATCTTGTATATATTTTGCTTACATTGCCTTGCTATATATATAGCTGCACTGCAGCTGAATGAAATAATTAAACAATCAGTGAAGTTACCGGATTTCATAAGGTTACCGTATTTGCTAAGATTACCGTATTTACATCAAATCTTCAATTTGGTATCAGAGCCTTGAAATGGCTAACACCGGCACAAGAAACCAATCTGGCCCAACTGAGTCAAGCTCACTACCAGTAACTCAAGCTACTGTAAATCAGATCTCATCAATTGGGATGAATCTAAATCAAACTCCATCCGTGAAGCTCGACCGAAACAATTTCCTGCTATGGAAGAATATGGTGATGCCTATAATCAAAGGGCATAACTTAGATGGATTCTTGCTGGGGACAAGGGAGTGTCCACCAGAGTTCCTGGCAACACAAACCGTCGTTGGCCAAGGAGAAGCTGTAGAGATGACTCAAAATCCAAAATATAATAGGTGGATCTCAGTTGACCAGCTGCTAATGGGGTGGTTATACTCATCTATGACACCAGAAATAGCTATGAGAGTCATGGGATGCAACAGCTCGAGCAAGTTGTGGACTGCAATAGAAGAAAGTTATAGCATGTTGAACAAATCCAGAGTAGTGTTCCTTACTGGAGAATTACAAAGAACAAGGAAGGGCTCCATGTCTATGGATCAGTACCTCACAACTATGAAACAACTAGCTGACAACTTGGAGAGCGGAAAGGCCATTAGCCATGGTAACCTTGTGACTCAAGTTCTGTCAGGATTGGACGAAGAGTGTATACCTATAGTTGTACAGGTGAATAGCAGAGATAATATATCTTGGCATGAGTTGTCCTCTGTGCTAATGACATTTGAGAGCAGTCTTGAGTATCTAAACCAAGTGAAAAACAACTTTGCATCAATGAATGTTGGGCAATCAAGTGTGCAACTGGCCTAGAGAGTTAGTTCAGGTATGGCAGAAGTTTCAGAGGCGCTAACAATAGCAGGTCACAGAACTCTAGAGG
Source organism: Fraxinus platypoda (assembly GCA_903798405.1). NCBI lineage: Eukaryota > Viridiplantae > Streptophyta > Magnoliopsida > Lamiales > Oleaceae > Fraxinus > Fraxinus platypoda. The sequence continues at coordinate 3,145 of CAIGRT010089867.1, forward strand.
AAGAGCAAAAGGCAGAGGCAGAGTTGGAAGGCAAAATGAAGGCAGAGGCCCCTGTCAAATCTGTGGCTTAAATAACCATTCTGTCGGTTGGTGTTACAATGGGTATGATGACAGATATATGGGGAGTAAACCAGGCAGTCAAAGCAATTACAACAATGGCCCAGCGCCCTCAGCATATGTAGCTTCACCAAGAGTGCTTGAGGATCCAGCTTGGTTTGCTGATTCAGGTGCCAGCAACCATGTGACTTCTGATAAAGGTAAGTTACATAATGTCAAAATGTATAAAGGTAAGGAGAAATTGATAGTTGGTGATGGAACATCACTGCAAATTGTACATATTGGAAATAGGAACATTTCAACAAAAGATAAATATCTCACACTGAACAAGCTGCTGCATGTACCCTCAATAAAAAAGAATCTAATTAGTGTTTCACATCTTACACATGATAATAATGTTTTCATAGAATTCTTTCCTAACTGCTGTGTTGTGAAGGACTTGCAAACGAGGAGGATATTGCTGCAAGGAATGCTTAAAGATGGGCTGTATCAGTTGAGGCTACCAAATGCCAGAACCAAGTGCTATAGAGTCAAACCACCAAAATAATCCCAACTCATTCATTGTGAGTTCCAGTTGTGATGAGTCAATTAGCAGTACTAGAATATTTGAGTTAGAACTTGATGTGTGGCATAGGAAACTAGGCCATCATTCCATCCTTGTGTTAAATCAAGTTCTAAAGTCCTGTAATAAAGTTACTAGTGTCAATGGAATTCCAAACTTCTGTGAATCGTGTAAGCTTGGTAAATCTCATGCATTGCCATTTAATATATCCTCTTCACATGCTTCAAAACCTCTTGACCTCGTGCACACTGATGTCTATGGACCAGCACCACTTAATTCTACTTTAGGGTTTAAATACTATATAATCTTTGTTGATGACCACAACATATTTTCTTGGATATACCCTATGAAGCACAAATTCGAGGCATTAAACACCTTCATTCAGTTCAAAAAGCTAGTAGAAAACAAGTTAGAAACAAAGATTAAGGCACTTCAGTCAGACTGGGGGGGAGAGTTTAGGAACTTTGACAAGATTACCTTAGAATTTGGCATTGAACTTAGACACTCATGCCCTTATACCTCTGTGTAAAATGGGAGAGCTGAAAGGAAACATAGACATATCACTGAAACAGGTTTAACTCTCCTTGCTCAAGCGAAAATGCCCCTATTTTATTGGTGGGAATCATTTCAGGCAGCAACCTATTTGATAAATAGGCTCCCCACACATGTGCTCCAACATAAGTCACCCTTTTAAGTCTCATTTGGAAGAGATTTTGATTACAAAACATTGAGAACATTTGGCTCTGCTTGCTATCCCTGTTTGAAACCATATCAAAAACATAAGTTTGACTTTCATTCCCAAAAATGCATTTTTCTTGGCTATGGGGATTCAACCAAAGGTTATAAGTGTTTAAACTCTAATGGTAGAATCTATATGTCCGACATGTGGTGTTCAATGAAATAGAGTTTCCTTTCAAAACAGGTTTCCTAAACAAAAGAGTCGAGCCACAGACCTCAGAGCCTCACTTTAGCCTTCTTCCCTTCAACCAATTTAGTCATAAAAACCCTCAAGGCATCACTGATACACTACATCCTGATGCATCACTCACTGCAGGTACCTCTAATGAAGAAGTAGAAGTAGAAGGTGAAAGTGTAATAAATGCAGAAAATAATGATGTTGAGGTGAATCAGGAAGAACAGACTGGTTGCGTGAGGTAACAATTCAAACAGAAGAACATGATGCAGAAGCTGAGGTAAACATCCAAGTTGAAGATGAAACTCAGAATACAGGACACAAAATGATCACTAGAAGCAAAGCTAGAATTTTCAAACCAAAAGTGTACATGAATCAAGTGCTGGAAAGACTTGAAGAAACTGAGCCTATGACCGTGGCTGAAGCACTACAGAGTGGCAGCTAGAAAAGAGCTATGCAAGATGAGTACAACGCATTGATGAAGAATAAAACATGGACCTTGGTGCCACCTGAACCTGGAATGAAAATAATTGGGAATAAATGGGTATTTAGGCTCAAGTTTGATTTTGATGGCAGAGTGCAAAGGCACAAGGCAAGATTAGTTGCCAAGGGTTTTCTTCAGACACCTGGAGTAGACTTTGGAGAGACCTTCAGTCCTGTAGTTAAGGTATCAACACTAAAAATTATACTAACACTAGCTGTGGCTAAGGATTGGGACATCAGACAAATAGATGTGAACAATGCCTTCTTAAATGGCAAGCTAAATAAAGTGGTCTACATGAATCAACCAGAAGGATTCATAGATGCTTGATTTTGTGTACAAATTGGATAAAGCTTTGTATGGGCTAAGATAGGCACCGAGAGCCTGGCATGAAAAGCTAAGGAACACCTTGCTGGAATGGAATTTTAAACAATCAAAGGCAGACAACTCTTTGTTCTTCTTGGAGAATGGAAGAGAGGTATTGTTTACACTAGTCTATGTAGATGACATAGTAATAACTCGTAACAATAACCAAAGGCTGCAGAAGTTCATTGATGATCTGAATACCTTCTTTGCTCTCAAAGATATGGGGAACCTTAGTCAGTTTTTGGGAATACGAGTTCATAGAGACCTCAAGAAGTTTGGCTATGAACACTTAAAACCAAGTTTAACACCAATGGCAGTTGGCAAATTGATCTCTAAATCTGAAGGGCAAGCTATGAAAGACACCACCTTGTATAGAAGTGCAATTGGTGGTCTCCAATACCTTACCTATACAAGGCCAGACATTACCTATTTTGTTAATAGATTAAGTCGGTTTCTTCAAGCTCCAACTGATGTTTACTGGAAAATGCTCAAGAGGGTGTTCAGGTATCTAAAGGATACCCTGAACCATGGGATTGTCATAACTAAAAGCGATAATCTCGACATAACAGCCTTTGCAGACTTTGATTGGGCATCCTACCTTGATGATAGGAGGTCAACTGCAGGATATCGTGTTTATCTTGGAGAGAACTTGGTTTCCTGGTGTTCCAAGAAGCAGCACGTTGTGGCTAGATCAAGTACAGAGGCCAAATACAGGGCCTTAGCTCACAGTGCATCAGAAATTGCCTAGATTCAATCTTTGATGAATGAGTTGGGAATATCACAGCACTGTGTTCCAAGAATTTGGTGCGACAATCTCGGTGCAAGTGCCTTGGCATCTAATTTGGTTTACCATGCACGCACCAAGCACATTGAGCTTGATGTGCACTTTGTCAGGGATAAGGTTCTAAGAGGAGAACTTGAAGTTCACTATGTACCATCCTCGGATCAAACAGTAGATCTGTTAACGAAGCCTCTCACTCACTCAAGATTCCTCTTCCTAAGGGACAAGCTTGGAGTGATCAAAACACACTCCACCTTGAAAGGGGCTGTTGGAATATTGCAACCAACCTGAACCGAATCCGTTGTGCAGCTCCTAGTTTTCAGGAATGTTGTTCAATTCAGTTAGGCCACTTGGCAAATCAATTCTAGAAGCATCTTGTATATATTTTGCTTACATTGCCTTGCTATATATATATATATATATATAGCTGCACTGCAGCTCAATGAAATAATTAAACAATCAGTGAAGTTACCGGATTTCATAAGGTTACCGTATTTGCTAAGATTACCGTATTCACATCAAATCTTCAACTGACTGTATTGAAAAGAAAAATTACCTTGAAAGATTATCCCAAAGCACAATCTTTGTTCTCTTTTTTGCGGGTCCAACAATGGTCCCCTTCTTGTCATGCTAACAGTTACAGTTCTTTTTTCTCCTTTGTCAACTTTCTTGATGTGCCAAACATTTTCATGTGATTCCACATGAAGATAATTGAAACACACAGACACACACTTATATAATCTTAAAAATAATATAATGAGTTTAGAAGAGAGACTCAAATGTTGATTTCTCTCCTTTACATTTCATTTTGAAGACTAAGAAAATAATTTTTTAATGCAGAAGTGAAGCTTTAGCTTCGTTCCATTTTGGAATTTTTATTTTCAAGTTGCACTAATTAAAAAACTTAATTAGTAATAATTCTTGTAATATATATAGGGAAAAAGAAGAGGAGAAGGTACGGCGCAAAATAAGGCATTAGGCAATGTGAACGTCTAAATTTGTTCCAAATATGACCTAAGGTTTAAACATTAATTCGGAATTGAGTTTATTGGCATAATTTAGATTGCATGGCTGCCTAATAACTTAGTAGTTTATTGGGTGGATCTGTCCATTATTATTTCTTCCTGTGTACGATATGACTTGACTTAATAATGTCCCTTTAAAAAAAATGCAATTTGTTTGGGAAAAAAAGAAGAGAAACCCAGAAATGTACGAGACGTTAGAAAAAAAACAGTTATTAAACTTTGTGAAAGTTTATATCATCCTTCAAGCGATGTTTCTCTTGTAAAATAATTCCTAAATTTGAAAAGTTGCAGGTCTTCCTCAGGGTACTCAGATACCTCTTAAGAAACAAAGAGAAATTAAAGGGATTTGATTGAGATTGGAAAATAATTATAGATTGCACCCTAATTTATCATTTAAACTGTCATTTAAGTTTTAAACATTTTATCTATTAGGTAAATTTTCAAATCACTTTTAAACTCAGCTTATAAGATAAAAGTGTTCAAGTGGTTATACGTTCGCAAGTCAATTCTAAGCTTAGAATGTGAGATGCAATTAAGGTCGAACATCTAAGTATAATTTGGTGATTTTACAAAACCTCTTCTTTACATCGCTTCATTGCTACTAGAGTCATCTCCGCAAGGGTGTGTCTAATGATAGATATTACAACCTAACTCACCCTTAATATAAGATTTATAATGGTGTCCCAATGGTTATAATTGTAAAAGGGCACATGCTGATTTATTATATTTAGAAAATAATTTTAGCTTGTCAAATAGTGCAAGGACATGTGAGACGGTTCACAATCACATCATGGGACTTGAAAAACCCATATTAATCTTAGAAAGGATTGCTGGGAGGACAAGGACTTGGACCTCTACATTTTTAGGGTAGTGTAGGGTAGGGTAGGGTAGGGCAGGAGCATATACAGCTATATTCACAGTGAATAGTTTGCTAAAATCCCATAAGTATAGGGTATTATAGGCAAGCAATAAAGAACGAATTAAAAATAAGCACGAGGACTATGAACTCAATTAGTTTCAGTTCCTATTAATACTAACTTAAACAGAAATATCAAAATTATATCAAGATTGGTGATTGCAAAGTAAATTGTAAACAACTAAAAACTTTTTAACTAAATTATGCAGCGTTTATGAAAACTCAGTTAATTAAAATCACTAGCACCTCGAATCTCCTATAATCTTCTATTTTAATATTAACCTAAGAAACTGACAATACTTATTTAGACTGACGATAAACGTTCCTATTTTAATTAATAATTCTCTCGAGTAATAATAAATATATCCTTGCATAGGACCCTAACATATATTTATGAAGGATGCGAATATGTGAAAATGATTGTAAGCCTCAAGAAATTCACAATAAGATAATGCAAAGCATTGTAGTGCTTATGAGAGAACTTAGGCAAGCTTGACTCTAAAAGTACGAAAGAATATTCTTAGGCTACTCTCCAAATAGTAGGGCTTATCGAGTGTACAATTCTCGCACACTCACAATGATAGAATCTAAAAATGTAATTGTTGATGATACTTTAAGTGACTGGGAGTCATTGGTTAACTTGGAAAAATTTAAACGAACAAGTGACGATCCTATCACTGAAACTAAAGATAAACGCAACCCGAAACCTCAAAGTTCTCCAACACATGTAGATACACCATGTAAGGAACCCTCATATAGAGTTAAGACTAATCATTCTAAGGATAATATAATTGGAAGTTTAGAAGTGATGAGACTAAATAAGAGAGTTTTGAATCACATGACATACACTAGTTACATATCTCAAATAGAGCCCAAGAAGGAAGAAGATGCCCTTAGGGATGAATGTTGGGTTAATGCCATGTATGAGGAGGTAAACCAATTTACTAGGAATGATGTATGGTAATTAGCACCTAGGCGTAAGAATGGAAATGTTATAGGTACCAAATGGATATTAAAGAATAAAACTGATGAATAAAGTACCATAACTCGAAATAATGTTAGGTTAGTTGCTCAAGGCACCCAAATGGAGGTGTAGATTTTGATGAGACATTTGCTCCAGTAGCTCGATTTGATTCTATTAGAATTCTACTTACTATGGCTTGTTTTTTCAGATACAAACTCTATCAAATGGATGTCAATAGTGCATTCTTGAATAGAATATTTCAAGAAAATGCATATGTTGAAGAACATAAAGGATTTTTTTTATCCTAACTTTCTCCACTTTGTGTATAGACTTAAAAATGTTTTGTATGGATTAAAACAAGTTTCTAGAGCTTGGTATGACATACTAATTTCATATCTTTTGATACACGGGTTCTCTATAAGTGGTGCGATAGAATTTTGTTTATTAGACAGGCGGAAGAAACCAACATCATAGCTCAGATATATGTTGATGATAATTTGAATCTCCCATTGACTCTTTTGCTCATGAATTTGTTGAATGTATGAAATAAGAATTTGAAATTAGTATGATGGGAGAACAAAGTTTTTTCTTGGCTTTCAGGTAAAGCAAACTGATGATGGATTCTTTACATCTCAATCAAAATAGGCTAAGGATCTAGTAAAGCAATTTGGGTTAGATAGTAAGGAGCACACTAGTAACACCCATGAGCAATAGTATCAAGATAGGTTGTGATCCTTCAAGAAAAAGTGTTGATCAAATGCTTTATCGAAGATTATAGGTGGTTTACATTATCTTACAACTAGTAGATCTAACATAACATTTAGTGTTGGTGTTTGTGTAAGATTTCAGACTAACCCCAAAGAGTCTCACTTAATTGCTGAGAGACGTATCATTCAATATCTTAATGACGAAATAGATCATGGTATTTGGTTCTCTAGAGATTCTAATCTAGATCTAGCAGGTTATTTTGATATCGATTGGACTAGAAATGCCGATAATTTTTAAAAAAAAACACACATCTGGAAGGAATTTTTACATTGATACAAATCTTGTAGCTTGGATGAGTAACAAAAAAAATGATATATCATTGTCCACGATTGAGGCCTGTATATTGTTGTTGGAAGTTGTTGTACTCAACTACTTTGGATAAAGCAAATGTTAAGTAATTATAGAGTTGAGCAGAGTACTGTGATTGTGTTTTGTGACTCCACACGTGTAATAAATATTTTCAAAAATCTTGTTCAACATTCTCGGACCAAACATAAAGACATTAGACATCATTTTATTCGAGAGCTTGTGGATACTTGTATCTCTTAAGTATGTCTCCATAGAAAATCAGTTGGCTGATCTTTTCACTAAATCGTTAGGTGGCCTTAGGTTTGAGTTTCTTAAGAAAGCTTTTGTTGTCTGTGTAACTCCTTAAGTAGGATTTTAGGTGTATGCATTTGCTAGTTCATGATTTTATATATCCATGCATGCACTCTAATATTTTTTTGTGTTTAATTATCTCATTTTTTTCACTATCTTATTTATAATAATAAATAAAAAATAAGTTTTTGATAATACAGTACTTTGAAATGATGTCATTGAACCTATTATCTTGTGACAAAGTACTAGTAAAGTGATGAAAAGCGATTGAAGTTTCCATTAACATAGCTTAGAACTTGTCTAGAGTACTTAATGTAAGTTACTTCATGTATCATCTACACTACACACACTAAGTTATGGCGAGTAAGTCTTGATCGCGTGTGTGAGATTTGAGATGGTGGTCATAGGTGTGGTGGAGTGACCTTGAATGTGAATTAACCTTTAAATAGATAACCTTAACTCTAGTAGATTCCCCTAGTGTCAATAAAAATAACAAATAAAAAAAAGGAAAATAAAAGAAAAGAAAAGTTGTTGAAAGAAAAATACAAGTTTGAAATAAAAAAAGCAACAATGAGTTTCAAAATGTTCTCATAAATAGAGGGAGAAAAAAATTAAACGAAAAGTTGATTTGAGCTACCATAGTTTACTAGGCCCTAGTAGCACTGAGTTTGCCTTTTATTATTTGAGGAAAATATTCATTCACCATTGATTTTATTTTGCATGTCCCTTCTCATAAAATTAAGGATTTGAGTCTTGCTCACAAGGTATTAGTAGCGCATTTCACACATGAGTTCTTATACTTTGTACTCCAATAAGTTTACAATGAGTTATGTTGGAAGATTTCATTGTTCATGAATTATACTAGTATAAGTAATCAAATGTCTATTCATGTTACCACGTGATTTCTTTTCTTTTAGTCATGACATGGTGCTACATTTATTTTAATAAAAAAGGGGACTCAAGCAGGTTTCCCCTTTTGTCTTCCTCGCTTTGTTTATTTCTGTACATCTACTTTTCTCTCCATCATCAAAACTTAAGGGTCCGTTTGATTGCAAATGTGGAATTTGGGTGGAAAGAAAATGAATTACAAGGAATTGAATTGTTTAGAATTTGTTTTATTGGGAATTGTAATTAATTGTACTTGATTGATATAATTTTTCACCTGAAAAATGTTGAAAGTTTGCTGTCCGTTTGACTTTGTTTTTCATGAAAATTGTCCTTTAAAGTGATAATTTTTTTTACCATTGGGTCTATAATTTGTTCCAGTTGCGAAATTTTTTTTAAAAAATTACCATACCGAATACCATTCGTTTGGCTTTGTTTTGCATGAAAATTGTCAATAAAAGTGATAAATTATTTTACCATTGTGTCTAGAATTTT
>CAIGRT010089910.1:0-10690 GCA_903798405.1 Fraxinus platypoda
GCACGCTGCCGGCTGTGTTCCCTCGCCGGAAATGGCCATTTCCAGCGAGTTTAAGCTCCAAAAATGGCCATTTCCGACGATTTAAGCTCCAACAATCCAAATACTTTTAAATCATCTTCACAATCACACAATACTAAATAAACTAACTAAAATACATGAATTCGACCTAAAAATTGGAAATAAATTATGAAAAATCCATTTAATGACAACCACCAACCTTTCAACTCGTCGTGACGTCTTCGCCTATTTTCAGGTGATCGGTTTTGTGATTTTCAGCTGGTCGGTCAGGGAGTGAGATGTCGGTGAGAGCTTTCCTTTTGTGGAAAATGAGGGTATTTTTGACTTTTTAAAGGTTAACCTATGTTTTGACCCTCTTTTTTTTAATTCCACTGTCATTTTGGAATTAGACAACAATGGGAAGGTCATTTCCTCCTATTTCCTCTAAATCTCATCAGCCGAATTTCAAGTTTAATTTTCAATTGGGTTCTGTAATTCAGAATTCAACATAAAAAAGTAGAAATCAATCCAATCTTTAGAGGATAATCATGTACAGATTACAATCTTGCACGCAGTTGAAAAATAAGGGCGCCCGGTATGCTCTTTTTAATTGGGTCATCTCCTGTAATCGATCGAGGTACCAATTTTATGCCCCTTTTCTTTCTTAATTGTCACTGTATTTTTTTATTTATGCTTTTAAATGATAATAAAGAGTGAAATTTTTTTGGGTTCTTGTCAATTTGAAGAAATGGATTTGTTTCATAATCAAAGATTTAATTTTGAGATACATAATAAGAATTGAGGAACTGTAGGGAGAATTCTATGGCACTGGACATGGAACGAAAATTCTCGTCCACTTCATTATAGAGTTCTATCCAATACTGTGTACAAAACATGGACTAATGGAACTGATTTATGTGAATTCTGATTTTTCAGAATGTCATCAACCTCATTTTTGGACTATTACAAACCTGGACTCTTGTAGTGGAATTTGGATAGTTATTCCAAAGATTTTATTGTCCCTTGCACGAAAAAGAAAAATGGCAGGTAGATACTGTGGATCACGACACTTTTTAAGTGTACGGACGTTTGTTATAAAGAAAAGAGATTTATTTGTAAGTGATGATTTGAAATAAGTGAAATAAATGCAAATATTTGCATTTTCCTCTATTTCAGCTTAAAACATATTGATTTCTCTTGGTGTGGTGACGTATGCTTGATTTGATCAAATATGTATAACTAGTGTGGGAATAGTTCTGCTAGAGAGGGGTGAAGAAAGGGAGAGGAGGACAAAAGTTAACGTAGTGTAATGTGGTTGTAAAGAATATGATTGTTCTGGATCTTTTTGCGGATGTGGCGGTAGTTCAACTGGATCGAGGGAAAGGACTAATGTAAATTTTTGGGGAAATTAGGCTGTCGTCGGTGTGTTGTTCACATCATGCTACACTTTGCAGTACTGTCACTCTCGTTTTTTTTCCTAGTTACGTTGCTAATTGTAACTGTAAATGACTTCTTATATCTTATATACAATGCAGACCTGTCCATTCCCTGCCATTTGCCACAGTAAAAACTGAGGAACTATCAGGTTCTCAACCAGCTGAAGTGCAAAATTTGGGTATGTGATACAATTGTAGCAGCTAGTTTCATTTATTTGCAAAAATGATTCATTTAGTAATACAAGGAAATTATTTGTTATCATTGTCTACTATATACGAGTTACATGGTAGTTTCTATTGACAAATGAGCTAAATGGTGCTATAAGTTATGTGTTGCTAACATTTTTGACGTGATGAAGTGATGTGGACTGCTAGAATTTGAGCAAGTATTTTGCATTATATGTGACACTCAAACAATCAATGGTGTGAATGAAATGGTTGTTGTCTATTACAGTGCAGGGAAAATGGACGAGTTCTTCTAATTGGAATACAATTGTGGATCCTTTAAATGGGGAACCATTCATCAAAGTGGCAGAAGTAGATGAAACAGGGTTACAGGTAAGCCACATGAGCACATCATAAAGTGATTGCTTTGAATTTCTATAAAACAAACCTTTTTTATCGAGCGTGTAGATATGTAATGCTTGTTTGGTATTACTTTTAAGTGCTTATAAGTAGTAAATTCTACGAAATGGGTAAAAATAGCTAAATGTTGTGGGTTTTAAGGAATTTGTGAATAAAAATAGAGTTTGATCAACTTATAAGCAATTATAAGCTTTATCAGACATGTAATAATTGGTCGGTTGTGTCCTCCAAACAATTGGAGCCTGTCATACTTATGTTTATCCCTTTTTACCAAAATTTCTCAATTATGGAAGTTCCTTTTTTGGAAAAGTCTTTTACGCTTCATAACTCGTGCAGCCATTTGTAGAGAGCTTGTCAAAGTGCCCTAAACATGGTTTACATAATCCATTCAAAGCACCAGAGAGGTTCGTCTAGTTTTATTTCTTTCTCTGTGACACGGTACTTATTTTTTTTCTTTCTTCAATTATATCTATGGATTATTATACTACTATATCTTTTCTTAATAACTCTAGTTAAGGAACTAAGATCGATTTTTTAAAAAGGTACTGACACGACACATTGATTAAATTCTTTAAAATTCTTCATTTATATAGTATAAATTTAGTTTTTATACTTGTTATTAATTTTTCTTGTCAAAATCTTTTAAATATTAGTACCTATTTATTGTTTAATAATAATTTTGAATTAACAATATATAATATTGTTAATATAAAAAGAAAAATGATTACGGTAGAGTGTCTGAGAAGTGTAATATAATATTTTTTATAAAGAAAAAAATGGCCATGACAGAGTGTCTGAAAAGTTTCGGTATCCAACACGTGTCCGACGTGAACACATTACCCTAGTTGAAGTGTTTGTGCTACATAGTATGTACTATAATGTTTTTTTTAATTTTTGATGTTATATTCATGAAAATTGGTATAACTTCTGAAAGACCAATGTTTCTCAGGTACCTCATGTTTGGTGACATATCAGCTAAGGCAGCTTACCAGCTTTCTCTGCCTGAGGTGAATACTTAAATATCCTGGATAATTAAACACTTAAAAAAAAATTATATGTCAAAACTCTCACTTCAATAGTTACATTTCTAGGTTTCTGATTTTTTTTCAAAGTTGATACAAAGAGTGGCTCCAAAAAGTTACCAGCAGGCTCTTGGAGAAGTTTATGTCACTCAGAAATTTCTCGAAAATTTCTGTGGTGATCAGGTACGTGACATTTGGCATGTTGAATGCTTGGTTTTTATTCCACCTACGGAGAATAGAACAGTCTCATTAACTACAGCGTCTGCAATTTAATTGCTTTTGACTGAAATAACTGACCACATATGATTACTCTTCTCTGTTTCAATTTCATTCTCTGCTCTCAATTGATCTTTTCATTCAATAATGCTACAACTTCTACAAGATCAGACATAATCTCATCTCAAATGGGTTTAGCTAAGAAGTCTCTTTTGATTAATATTCGTAAATAGTCCTATCCCATTTTAGATTTCAAATATTTCATTGACTTGACTTTGAATTCCTCTGGCAGGTTCGTTTTCTGGCCAGGTCGTTTGCGGTACCTGGTAATCATTTGGGACAGCAGAGCCATGGTTTTCGCTGGCCTTATGGACCTGTAAGTCAATATTGATAAAAATTGTGATTAGAATTAATTGTTATATGTGAAAAATATTGGCGGTCGTGTGCATTGGATAAATTAAATTGTGTAGCTACTATTGGTAAAAATGGAGAGCTTCACCGAAAATGACTATACTCGCATCTCCTCTCACAAGTCATGTTCACTGTGATGTACTGTTGTCCTTTTCCTTAAGATCGCATTTAAATAATGTTACAATCTTGTGGGATAGTATATAATTATGCCCTGAAGCTTTAGAGACCTAATCTGGAGTATTACCATTATGCCTGAAACAGTATTAACAAAATGCTCATGTTGGTGGGAGTCACGTGTAAAGAATATGTTAACTGGTCTTTAATATATATTAACTGCAGTCAGATTTCATTTTCATGTATCCTGCAGCATTATGTAATAATAATTTTGGACTTCTTGCAGCTCTCTGCTTGCTTAGTTAAGTTTCTCATATGCTGCAGTAATTGTCTATTTAACGATAATGTTTGATAATTGAAATTTTTTTGGTGTAGGTGGCAATAATTACTCCCTTCAATTTTCCTTTGGAGATTCCCGTGCTTCAGCTGATGGGTGCACTTTATATGGGGAACAAGCCAGTTGTTAAAGTTGATAGCAAGGTAAGCTCTCACAGTTCTTTCGAAGGTTGTGATTGGTAATCGAGCCTAATTTTTTTAAGCCAAGAGACGCCTTCTTTAGCATTAGTGATTTTATTATTTCTGCTGATATGGGTAGTTCTGCTTTCTTTTTAAGATCTTCTTCTTCATTCATTGTGTACTTTTTTTAAGAAACAAGATTCTGTTCCTCTTTCAATAGGCTTTGATATTTCTTAGGGCCAACTATTCATGTTTTTGTTTTCTAATGTTCCATAGGTCTGCATTGTTATGGAACAAATGATTCGTCTACTCCATGATTGTGGGTTGCCCCTGAAGGATGTTGATTTCATAAATTCTGATGGAAAGACCATGAACAAACTTCTTAAAGAGGTTGGATACTAGATAGTTAAGACAAGTTGCTGTATATAACATATATGATGTCTTCAATTCCTTTTTTCTCTCATACATTGGTGCTTCATTACTCTCAAAAGCCTTTAGCATTTTCATCTGAGCCCCCGTTTGGTTTGGATAAATAGTAGATGTAGATTTTGATAAAAGTTAGTGAAATGTGTGGTTGAAAAGTTGATGGTGTGGGTCCTATAAAATGTGTGGTTGAAAATGAGTTTGGGAGAAAATGGGTTTTAAGAATGGGGACCAAACCGGGGCCGAAATATATTATGTTCTGATGCAGGAACTCCCCACCACATCCACCCACCGAACCTCCCTCCCAAAATATATAAATAAGAACCAATATGCTGAATAGTAATTAAAAAAACTTAGAGAATGCTTAAATTGTGTAGATACCTCCAAGAGTTCTGCATTTATGGAGGCCTATTTATGCACGAATACTGAATCTTTTTGCCTTCTATCAAATTATGCAGCATATGATTAGCTTGGGAGGTAGTGGAAGATAGCTGTGGAATTATATTATAGAAGTTCTACTTTCTGCCTTTGTAAATTAACCCTTAACCACATTTTTGTGCTCCAATTACCTTTTTAACTTAATTTATCTCAACTCTCTCAAAATCGATAGTTAGTGATTGTCAAGTGGGACCACTCACCTTGGCCTTGTGCTATCCAAGGGTTAGGGTCATTGTCTTGAGGGAGGACAGAGTTGGTGAATCTCTGGATCTTAGCCCTTGGCCTAGTGCTCTCCCTGTAGGCTTGTTTAGTTTCTTCTTTTATTCTACTTCTAATTTCTAAATCTTCATTTCATCTTACTGAGGATGCCTAAATGTGATAAATCAAGAGATGATGGATTTTTTAGTAAAGGTCATTGTAATATTTGCCTGTTGTCCATAGTATTTGTGGAATAAATTATATTTTCAAATGACAAATATGCCCTATTTAAATTTTATCATTAGGCAGAACCGCGCATGACTCTCTTCACTGGCAGTTCGAGAGTTGCAGATAAGTTGGCAGTTGACTTGAAAGGCCGCATCAAAGTGGAAGACGCTGGATTTGATTGGAAGATTCTTGGTCCTGATGTCCAGGAGGTTGATAACATGTAGCTTCAAATTTGCAAAATATGCTTTCAGGTCTTGTTGTACTGGATAATGGGAATTTGACATCTAGGTGTCTCAAATAAGTTGGTTGTTATTTTCTTTGACAGGTGGATTATGTTGCATGGGTCTGTGATCAAGATGCATATGCATGCAGTGGTCAAAAGTGCTCTGCCCAATCAATACTTTTCATGCATGAGGTAAGCTCCAAGAGTCCCACGCTCTGTGGTTATTATTGGTTCAATCACAGGTTAACATTTTCGTTGTGTGTATTTACTTGATTGAACTTTCATTTTTTCGTTCACGTGGATATGACTGCATAGTTTTATGAAATGACACGATTTACGATTTTCTTTTTGAAACTGTTTATGCTAGTTCAGAATTGGACTAAAACTCCGCTCTTACGCAAAATGACTGATCTTGCTGCAAGAAGGAAGCTTGATGATCTAACTGTTGGCCCTGTCCTTACTGTAAGTGACTTTTTAAGTTCTTTAATTTATGTTGCTATTGTTCATTTTATCGCATTTTATTTGCAATTTTTTATTAATAAGATTCCACCAGAATATGAAGATAATCAATTCGGTCATTGAGGTCGGGCCCTTTCTAGTTCCACAAACACTTTTACTATCAAATTTTTGTGATCAAATTACCTCCATATGTCATTATCTTTTTGCAGTTCACAACCGAAGCAATGCTAGGTCGCATGAATCAATTGCTTCAGATATCAGGATCGAAGCTTCTGTTTGGTGGTGAAGCTTTAGAAAACCATAATATTCCTGGTATTTATGGAGCTATTAAACCTACTGCTGTTTTTGTTCCACTGGAAGAAATACTGAAGGACAACAATTATGAGCTTGTAACCAAAGAAATGTTTGGTCCATTCCAGGTAAGTGGTAGCTTGATCTAACAACTTTTAATCATTTTGTGTCCATTTTGTTCATTTATATCGAAAGGTCAAACCATTGACCATTATTAGTGCATGTTTGGTACGTAATTCCGGAGAACACTATTTGTACACTATAATGAACAGGACTATCTACGCTACCAAACATACTATTATTCAGGGGCAGACCTACCTTAAGTGAAACTTTAAATGAGATATATAGAGAGAGGAGGGTAAGAGGGATGGACTTTAAAGGCTGCAATAGAAGTGAGTGGAACTGCTGCACCAAAGAGTAATGTGTAATGGTTTTCTCATTCTTGTTTCTCTCTCTAAATCTATCTGTATCTCTATTTCTATTTCTATCTCTGTTCTTTGTTTTAACTCTTGTGTCGCTTTATATGTATATCTTTTATTAATGGGTCCATTTCATTCATCCTCTAAAATCTCTAGCTGCCTTTGGCTATTGGCTACTGCCCGCTCTTAGTGCAAGAGTGAAAGTGCTTCACATAGTTTAACCTCCTACTTTATATTATCCTGGCAAGTTACCACTGTGCTAAATAATTTCGTCTAAAATTTTAAAGGGTTAAAAATTGAATAAAGTTTGTGTTATGAGTTCATAGTAATAATGTTATTCATCAACAATGGTGATGAATATGCAAGTGACAAGTATAATTTGTAAACTATGTTATTTTTAGTATTTTTACCATTATTAAATTCATGGTCGAACCTTACTTGAGATTGACTATTTCATTTCGTCTATTGTTTTATTGAGCTTTGAGTTTATAGACTAGTTAAGAAAAAATTGAATGCATATTACATACAATAATTTAAGGGCCCACATTTAAAATTCGTCTCAGGCTTCGAAAACTCAAAGTTCGACCTTGATTAAATTCCATCCGCATTCTATTAATGACTGCATGAAAGTTAGAATCTCAATGATTTCTAGTTGACACAATACATAAAAGATCCAGTAGGATATTATATATAAAAATTCTTGTTGATACATGTCCTTGTGACAGATTGTTACGGAATACAAGCATAATCAGCTTCCATTGGTATTGAATGCCCTCGAGAAAATGCATGCCCATTTAACAGCTGCCGTGGTTTCAAATGATCCTCTCTTCCTACAGGTAAGGAAAGGTTCTCAGTTTACTAGAAAATTTCAATTTCATTTTGCATGTATCCTCATAGCTTTCTAAAAAATAAATGCTTTATGTGCCGATAATTGTGAAGATTAAGTTCCAATCTAATCCACCTCAAGTATTGTTTAAGAGAGATCATGTTAGGTTATGGCCTTCTTGTTGATGTTTTGTTTTCGATTCTACAACTGAGTTGATGTTGATGATGCCATTTTAGTGACTTGTTCCAATTAATTAGTGTGGGTATAAATCTAAATTTGCAGGAAGTAATTGGAAAAACAGTTAATGGAACTACTTATGCCGGGCTCAGAGCAAGAACGACAGGGGCTCCTCAAAATCACTGGTCAGTACAAAATGAATTTGTGCTTGTTTGGTAGTAGTCCTTATAAGGTGTGGATCCTACAAGAAATGTTTGGATAATGTGTGTACCAATTAAGCTTTCCCAAACATGCACGAAAATTAAAAATTCCTGTCTCTCTGTAATTTTGGTTGATAAACACGTTAAAACTACGATTTACTGCAGGTTTGGTCCAGCTGGAGATCCAAGAGGAGCCGGAATAGGAACTCCTGAAGCAATAAAGCTTGTCTGGTCGTGCCACAGAGAAATCATATATGATCATGGTCCCTTGCCACAGAAATGGGAAATTCCAACAGCAACTTAATGAAATACAACACAAAAATCGAGAACTCGAATTGGCAAATGACAATCAGATGCGAGAGCTGAATCTTTAGCTCCAGATAATAAATGAAACGAATCAGCTTCATGGTTTCCTTTTTTTAGTACCTTATCTGTACGAGCTTGTGCATATGCTTCTGGATCTATTCTACTAGCTATAGCGGTGCCTAATGCATTACCACAAGGGGGTCTTAAAATGCATGATTGGTACGTTGTAGTGAAGAGAATTGGACGGTATAATAAATAAAATTTTAACTTCTTTTTCATTACAGACTATAAAATCTTCTGTGCCAAATATGTCAAAAAGTTCTTTTTCTTTGTGATTAGTTGTTATCTTCGATTAACATTGCTTCTTTGGGGACAAGAAATATTGTTGTTATAGAGAAAATGAGTATTAAAACTTCAGTATCTTCTCTTTCTAGTTTTTTTTTTTTTTTAAATAAAGCATCATCACATGCCTGGTTCGTATTCTATGCTCCAACAAAACAGGACGGGGGTTAAGATTTCCTTATCTTGATATAAATGAAAAATAATGAAAACAATGAAGGGGCATATATCTAACCTCCAGTTAAGGAAATAAAAATTGAAAGCAGTAAATGGTGATGTATTATTTCATGTGAAAAAAAAAAATGAAAAAAAAATCTTAAAGGTTACTAAACTTGGGAAGTTCATCTTTTTCAATTTGTGCTAGGGCATGAAGTCGTTGGGACAAGTCAAGAGGATCATATTCCTGATTCGTTCTCATCCTTTTTATAGCTAGTGAATCAGCTACATAGTTTTCCTCACGATAGATATCGAAAACAGTGTCATAATCGAAGGAAACTAGATGCTTGGTTTGTCTAAAGATAACCTAGATTGACCACGAACCTTTTCCAAGTGTGACGTAATGAATTGTAGGAAAAAAGTTGATGCGCAACAAGGATTCTACAAAGGATTGCCCGCAGCTCAACCTCGAGAATAGGACAACCACCATATGATGAGAAGAATGCATGAATTCATCATTTAGAGTGATCTCGGATGATACCCCCACCACTAGTGGAATCATCCTTGATGACATATCGATGTTTGATCTTGTAGGATCTCACCAATAGAGCGTGTCTAGAAACCTATATAGGAGGACAATGTGGGGGATTGGTGAAGCAATACCAAATAAGGGGGCAATATCCAAGTCCCTTGTCAGTGTACAAACCGAAATAAATGACTTGTGTACGAAGAAAAGAAATAGTCCGATAAACCAGCCATAAAAGGAGATGGTCCGATAAATCCACATCTAATCATTCGAGACTTCATAGCTATACCCTGGTGTTTCGAATGGGGCTCCTCCAAACAAATCGGTCTAAGAATCGTGAGCTTTGAAAGCGATGCTGAAAGTTCTCACCTTGTCGAAGTGGGGCCTGAAAATGTAAGAGAGATGGTGCCAGACCTAGTTGAAACACCGCTATCTGTGAATAGGTGTAAAATAGTCTCAATTGTCGAACAACACTAATCGACGATTCTGCGGACTCCTACTTCAACTGCCGTTCTTGATGCCGATAGAGAAATGAGAAGAAGATTTCTTCAAGTTAAGTGGATTCTCTTTTCGCTTGACCTCTTGAGACAAATGCTCTTCGACCCCATTCTCTTTTACCTAGCTAGGAGTATTGTTAACTTTTAACCATCTTAGAGGGTTCCACCTCGTGGATAGACTAGTGGTGGCAATCGAGCCGAGCGACTCGTCGGCTCGGCCGCTCGGCTCGTACTATAGCGACCCATGAGCCGCTCGAGCTCGTCAAAAGACGAGCCGAGCACGAGCCGAGCCTACTCGGCTCGTTAGATAGGCGAGCACTCGTGGGTACCCGCCCACGAGCCGAGCCCACGAGCCGAGCTCGTGAAAAAAACATTAAAAAAATAAAAAAAAAACCGGCTCGTGAGCTCGCGAGCTCGTGGACCAAGCCGAGCTCGCCCACGAGCAAACGAGCCACGAGCTGGCTCGGCTCGTGAGCTCGTGGCTCGTTTCTCCACGAGCCGAGCTGAGCTTGTGGCTTTAAGCCAGCTCGGCCCATTGACATCTCTAGGATAGACATATTAGTATATGTGAGAAGCTATGGATTCTGACAAGCCTATTTAGCCAAGGGGGGGTGCTCATGTGTTTTGACGTGAATATACATGGTTAAATTCATAAAAGTGGAAATTACGCCGGCCAACTTTTTACAGATTGTAATTCAAAAATGAGATATAAATGTTTATTTATTCATAAATCAGATAATAATTCAA
>CAIGRT010089946.1:0-18109 GCA_903798405.1 Fraxinus platypoda
TTTTTAAGAAGGTGGGCATGGACAAGGGTGGGCTACAGCCCAGCCCACCCCTACCTCCGCCATTGTTTAGCTCCTTTCGTTTGATTAAATTGCAAGTGGGGTTTGGTTTCATTCCAAATATTCCATAAGACTAATGCTACATTTTGTTATTTGAGGATTAACTTGTTATTTGAGGCAATAAAATTAAAGAAAATTAATACCTCAAATAACAAACTGTCACGTGAGGCGATCATAGATAGTAAGCGATTATGAAAATGACATTATTCTATTCCATATGCAATAGGAATGCTAAATATCGCTTTAAAGTATAATGGCATGATTCGAAATTGGGTGAATTTTTTAGTTTAGGGAGGTGACAACATTGACCTAAAATCTAATTGCATTAAATTAAAACAGTTATTGCTTAGTGCCTTATCAGCCATCAGATTAGTTAATAAAGAGCATTTGGGATTTGTTAAAGTATGTTTTGGGGGAAATCCTTACAAGTTGCAAATTACACAAACAATAGCCAAACCATAATTACTTAAAACACCTTAGATTTTCTTACAAGTACTAGATCGTTTACATTGGTGTTCATTCACTAGGGCCATTCGACAGGACTTTTGGAAAGTAAATAAAATATTTTTTTAAATTAAGAAGTTTTTTTTTTTTTAATATATTTGAATAATTTTTTGAAAGTATTTTAAGAATTTTTAGTAAAAGTAAAATATCTTTCTCAGAATGTTTTTCTCCAAAAAATAGAAACTCTGTCAAATACGCCCCTTTTCACGTCATGAAATGTTAACTTCTCTTTATTTAATTAATTGAAGCTGTGGACAATTCAAGTAAAAATCGGTAGTAGAAAGTCACTTTCGTTGAAGAATAACATTTTTGGTATTATAGAATTTGACTTTCTTTGATTACATATTAAAAAGTAGAAGCTTTTCGTGACGGTTATGCTTAACCATTTGTATATTACAAATTTTCGTGAAATTATAGTTTATATGAAGATTTTTTACGTTAATCGTGTTCACCGCCGTCTTTAATTCTCTTCAAAACTCAATTTTCATGTAATTTATATTTTTTTAAAAAAATGTTAATTAACAGTAACAGTAATATAACCTTTAGAATTAAGTCAAATCCTATAAATACGACGTAAAAGAAATTGAATTTTACCTTTAAGATTACTCTAATTTTGTCTTGTTTCATTAGTCGTCAAAAAAACATCAACGCAAAAGGGACAAGAGAACATGCATTGGAATATTCCACGACAGAAAACCGACAATTAAGACAACATTGCTTCCTAATAAACAAAAATCATTAAAAAAAAAAAAAAACAAACTCCTTATCTGTACAGCAGATTTTGAAAACTAATAAAAGGGTAGTTTTCATATTTTTCTTTTAATTTCTTCAATTATTAATAATTAAATTATCAGATTTAAACCCTATTTAATTATATTAACTATTAAATCCTTTTCTAACCATTTTTTTTTATTGATATTCCAAAAACAAATTGATAAACCAAACTGAGTCTCAAGCATCAAAGGTAATTTAGTTCAAGTATTTCTCTATTATACCAACTATGCTTTTTATTTTATAATGAATACATTATTTTAGAAAAATATTTGATAATGTTACATATTGTTATAAACGTAAAAATAATAATAATAATATTAATAATATAAATTCACGGGACACCAGCCTTGAATTTTACTGTCTATTCATTATACATCAATGTCACGTAAGTAATAAGTCTTTCAACTTGCATTTCACCAGTATGATAATCGTTTAGTTTTTTTCTATTACAGTGATGCATCGCATGTGGCCAAGTTGAATACAATTCCAAAAACATTAAAAATTGTTCCAAAAATCACAAAATAAAATTGAAACCTGTAGCCATCTTCAATATTGAGATTTTTTTTTTGCTCCTGCTTTTCCCTTTATCTTATTAAAGATTTTTCCCAAAAAGGAAGAGGAAAACTTTTACTCTGTCTCTTATTGGCCGTATTCAACTTGCTATTTATCAATGATTCACCGACATATTACTTTACACCTATTTTTAACAATAAAGTTGAATGTACAACTTTATTTGACAGCCTACTCACATGGGTGGGGCCCGCTCAATAAATTGAACAGCCAATTTTGAACAGCAAATCTCGAGTGGACTAAGACGGGTAACGGATTCCCGGTAGTTTCCTAGAGGGGGAGGGAAAGAGAGTCCTAGATAGACACGGCTGCTCATACACAGAATCTATCTGAATTCCCCAAATTATCCCCAATAGAATTATTACCATACATGCACAACGGCCAGCACTTTTATTTATATATATCAGGGCACCGTTTCTCCTTTGTACGCCTCATCTCATCTGCACATTGCTAGAGACAGAGAGAGGAACAAAAATCGGAGTCTTCGGTGTGTGTGCGTGTGAGAGAGAAAGAGATCTATGCAATCGAAGAAAAGGCCTTGGAGAGGCGTAGAAACAAAAATCGGATTGGTTTTTTCTGAATGTTATTATGATTATTATGAGCTGGCTTGATAATCTGCGTCGTTCTTCAAACTTCAGCCGCTTCATTGCCGGCCTTTTGCTCTTCCTCCTTTATCATTCTTTTCAATTGATTTCTAATTTCCCCATTCCTATACAACCGTAAAATTGTACAATCTTTCCAATTTTTGTCCATCAATTTGCATTGTTTGAATTTCGAGAAAATACCGGCTGTTAATGGATCTCAATTGTGATGACGATTTGCTCTCTAGCGATTTCTTTGACGGTTAGTATGACGCTCCAATTTTCTGAGTTTAAATATTCATTTTTTGTTATTAACTGTTCGTTTTTTGTGGTTTGATTGCGGGATAATGATATTTCTATCAGTTATTTATTATTTTTATGATATTTATACAAGGTCAAATTCTATTTAGAGAATCCACGCTCTATTCTTACATTAATAAGCTACAATTCCAATACTCAACTTCCTACACTATTCAAATCATATTTGAATTGATTTGTCATTCACATATAAAAAAATTATATTAAATAAATAATGAGAAGAAATCATTAAATTTTTCTCTAAAAAGAAAAATGAAAACCAAAATAAATAGCTTTGGAATGTATTCTAAATTAAAGATGCTCTCTATTATCCATAAGATGCTAAGACTATCTCTTGGAGTTGCTCTTATTGTGCTTTATGTCAATGCATGGTATGTAGATGACAATTATTTGTTGTGTTCTGTATTTTATCTATTAGTTAATCATTGATTCTTGTTTTTAGTTATCTGATTAACATACTTGTTTCCAATTGTAATATGGTATTCTTTGATTATATTTGGAGCTTTAATAAATGATTTTTCCCCCATTATGCTGGAAATATGCACAATACACTCACATCCTGAATGGCAGATTGTTTAAAAATTTGATTCTACCTGTATACCACCTAAAAAATTGAAATGGTCAATTCCCACAATGCATGCACTAATTAATTAGGGTTCCCCCAACCTATCACAGGGGACCGTCACTGCCAGGCCCATGTGGCCCTGGCAGTTTAGCAGGGTCCAATTAATTATTTGCATATCATGAATGTTGAGCTCAAGTGAAACGGCCATGTTAGATGAACAGGGCCATGTCCCTATAGGCGGGGTGCCACATCACCCCCGTTTGAACATGTCCTACGTGGCCTGTTCAAACAGCTTCACTCCAAGTGAAAAGCATAGTTTACCAATAAGTCATAGTACCTGGGGCAGGAGAGCCAGACTCTGCCACTTATGAATTTGTGCAGTCTCATCCATGGTGCACGATTAAAATTTCTGGTAATACAAAACATCAATTAAATCCATTTTTCTAGCCATAAATGGCCAGTATGAAAATGTAAATCATGTTCAATACGTATTCCTAACATTAAAGATTCTTGCACTCCCAATGTTGTAACTTTATAAGTAAACCTGAGGTTAGTGTGCAGTAGAAGTTGATAAACTTGGCACCACCAGGACATAAGATGAATTAATGCATTAAATCACATATTATTGCTTGCTTTCTATAGAATAGAATGACTACCTATCATAAATAGTGTTCCTCGATCCTGACAACTTTTTGACCGAAGATGGGGTAAAAATTCTAAACTAGTCTTTCACCATCTGATAAGATGTGGGCTGTGTCTAATCTTTCATGTTTCATCTAATATCAACATAAAGTGCTGTTTTGTAATCTCGCTCATGCATGGCTAAATCTTGAGTTCAACTTAATTCTAGAATTGTGTTCATTTGTTAGTGATCTTCTCTCACACTCTCTTTGTTTTTTTCATTTTTAAAGTGTTGGTCAATTTGTTTGTCTTATGACTCGTAAATTCCATTTCTATTTTGTCCTTTTCTTTCTTTTTTTCTTTTCTTTTGTTTCTTTCATTTGAGAGAGATCAACACAAAATTCATTTCCAATCTGATTCATATTTCTCTTCTTATTAGACATTTATACCTCTCATATTGGAAAGAAACATGGCGCATTGCCTTCTGTCATTGTTATTGGTGGAGGTATATCAGGGATTGCTGCAGCACATATGCTTCAAAATGCATCTTTTAAGGTGTTTATACCTTCTAAGCAATATTTTATGAGCGATTGCCTTTCATTTCTTTCCCTTCCGACAATGTCTTTCTCTTTTATCCAGGTAATCTTGTTGGAGTCACAAGATAGAATTGGCGGCCGTATTTGCACTGATTACTCATTTGGTTGCCCAGTTGACATGGGAGCATCATGGTAAGTCAAATTTTAATTTTACTAGATATCTATTCTGAATGATCAAGATATTTTGTGAATATCTTGTATTGGTCCTTACTGAGCTTGAGTTACGTCCCCATCTAAACTTGGTCAATTAGGCTCTGTTATTTCAAATGACTGAGGAAAAAGGTAAAACGTGGGGAAAGCTCCGTAAAAACAATTTTTCTTTTCCCTCAACTTCTATTGATACAATGGAGGCTAATGTCCTAATAGATCTTCTCAAGTATTTGACAGAAGGACAGTTTTCATCCCAATATCAGACTGAAAATTATCTCTTTGTGAGTTCTGGCTGAAAATCCCTACAGCAGCATAGAAAATGCTGGTGGGGATCTCAACAATCACGTTGTTAAATTTTAATGCACATTATCATTTGAAAGCTGACTAGTCATACTTTAGGACCTCATATAATTGGGGAGAATTTTTTTTTGCCCAAATTGCATGCTATGCCTGCAGCTTATATATTTAATAACCAAGAACTTCACTTTAGAAATTGAAATACAAATATTTCGCACCACTGCTAATTTGCTTAAAGGACTTCAGAAAATATGAACTCATTACTCAAATGACATCATGTGGCACAAAATTAATTTTCATTCTTCAATAACGATTACTAAATATGGCTAACTTTTGCATTGTTGGCTGTCACTCATTTTGTTTTGTACTTCAAAACATTCTTTTGTAGTGTTGAAGCTTGAGAATAAGCTACCAGTATCTTTCTTACCTATTATTGACTTCTCATGAATAATACTCAGGCTACATGGTGTCTGCAATGAGAATCCGTTGTCTCAAGTTATAAGCCGCTTGGGGCTAACATTATATCGTACAAGTGGTGAGGACTCAGTTTTATATGACCATGATTTGGAAAGGTAATATATTGGTATTTTGTCACAATGAAAAATGGTATGTTTGGTGGAATATCAGTCAACTATTGTTGGATACTTACCGCATGTGGATTCATTTTTTTGGACAAAAATGTTGAAAAATACAAAGCCATTCTAGATTTGAGACACACTTTAAACATCGTGAGTTCTTCCCAAAATCTTAATTTATAATACATTTTCCGAACATTTTTAAGTTTTTGATTGAAGCCATATTTCATACTTCATTTATTTTCCTGGAACAGTTTTGGACTGGCATATTCTAATGTTGGAAGAGGTTATAGGTGCCTTAAGAAACCAGCTTCTGATCTGACATGCATTATTTTTTATTATGACATGGGCATTGCCTATTTTTTGTTTAATATAGTTGATATACTTTTAAGAAAGGAGACAGTGAAAACTTTTGATTATTATTCTATTTTAGGCAAGCAGAGTCATTCACCATCCTGTTTTATTTGCACATACAAAATTGATATTTCTTTATTAAAAATCATTCGACACGTTTTGCTCATTTCAGTTATGCACTCTTCAACATAAATGGACATCAAGTTCCACAAAGCATGGTTATTGAAGTTGGAAATACATTTAAGAAGATCCTCGAGGAGGTAGGTTAATAACTTCTGAAATTTTTTGAAATTTTTATTTGCATTGTTTTCTACATGCAGAAAACAGGATATTGATTAATATTGTCTAATTCTAGATGGATAAAGTGAGAAATGAACACAGTGATGACATGTCTGTTAGGCAAGCGATATCTCTTGTGCTGGACAGGCATCCAGAATTGAGGTACCAGAAACAAATGATTCTGTCTGAAGTTTACTTTTATGATGTTCTTTAAATCATGGGTTTCTATTGTTTACACTAGTAACATTTGTGTCCTCAGACAAGGAGGACTTGCGTATGAAGTACTGCAGTGGTACATCTGTAGAATGGAGGCATGGTTTGCTGCAGATGCAGACATGATATCTCTGAAAGCTTGGGATCAGGTAAGTTAATATCAATTAGTTTAATTTCATTTCTTTCTCTTTCTTATTACTTGGATTCTGTACAGTCTTAGTACCTATGATCTTGTGGTATGTATTTGCTGAATTTGGTTTGTACTGCATGTGTTTTCCTTGCAAAATGTTTCTTCAAAGATATTTAATGTCTTCTCCTCATTTATGCAAATATGTCTTTTGGCACTGTATGTTTATGTTTTTATATAAATGTGTCAAAATTTGATGGAACCATCAAGGCCAAGTATTAATGTGTCTACTTCATATGATTCATAGTTTGTTGGTGGCTAATTAGCACAAAACGTTCCTACCTTTGGACTTGATTTCGGAAACCGTCCCTACCTTTCATTTCTTGGCATTTATATCCTTACCTTCAACGTTTTGTGCGTAGGACGTCCTTCCGTCCACGTTCCGTCAGCTTTTCCGTCCATTAAATACAAAATGATTTTTTCTTCCAACTAACAGGGGTAAAATTGTCCTCACCCATTGAAACCCTTCATCCCTTCATCCCGAAGAGAATTCTTCAGGTGATGATGTGGCTCTTGAAACATTCCAGTTTTCAGTTGATAAGCAGAGCTTCCAATACTATTATCACTGTAAAAGCCATAAACACTAATTCATTGAAAAATCTGTCTTCATAATTCATTGATTTATCACATTGATATGCTGCTGATCCTTCTAAAAGGGATAAAATGACTTAAAAAAGGCAGAAACAAATCATTTTTATCCAATTATCTAAATTCTGTGTTTAATACTAAGAATCTTGAAAATGAAAATTTGATATCTAATTACTTCACCAATTCCAAAGAGCTAAAGAACTTCTGATATGGCAGTATCAACATTTGATTGGCTAAAGTTAGCAGGCAAAGCAATCAGCAAGTTACCATTATCAGGTTCCTAAAATGCAAGGATTAACAAAACCCATGACAAAAATAAGCTCAAAACATTTAATAATTCAGCATTTGGCCAGCAATAGAAAAACACTAGTGAAATTTATACACCAAGTATAACTAGAGCATTCAGTGATTGAGTCCCTTTCAATTGAGGCCGATGATGGCACTCGGATCTTCTTGTCCGGCAAATTCAGCCCATTCTCATCACAGTGAACTACCCCAATAGGCGATTTTCTTCTTCTTGTTAACATCTTCAGTCTTCACAGCACCCATCTTCCTCTTCTTCTTCTTCTTGTTTACATCTTCACAGTGATTTTCTTCATAAATTTTCTTTTTACTCGGTCCCTCCTTCGAGCCCCAAATTTGTAGAGGCTTGAAGATCCAAAGATCTGCTCTTCCTGGGAATTTTAACACCCGAAGAATTCTCTTCAGGATTAAGGGATGAAAAGTTTCAATGGGTGAGGACATTTTTACCCCTGTTAATTGGAAGAAAAAATCATTTTTGTATTTAATGGACGAAAAAGCTAACGGAACGTGGACGGAAGGACGTCCTGCGCACAAAACGTTGAAGGTAAGAGCATAAATGCCAACAATTGAAAGGTAGGGACGGTTTCCGAAATCAACCCCAAAGGTAGGGATGTTTTGTGCTAATTAGCCGTTTGTTGGTCGTTTACATATTTCCACATTTTATGCATATCTTGAAATATGCTTTTTGGCATATTATTTTCATGTTTTTACATTTTATGGACACCACGTGTTGAAATTTGATGGACATATCTATTCAAAGTCGTATCCTTTAAATAGTGTTGTTTCGGTAGATTGTGGAGTCATTTGTTGTGAAACGCAATTATTACCAATTTACTTGGATAAATATTTATGTAATTTTTTCTATACATGTATGCTCAGGAGAAAGTTCTTTCTGGTGGTCATGGACTGATGGTGCAAGGTTATGATCCTGTTATAAAGTCCTTGTCAAAAGACCTCGACATCCGCTTAAATCACCGGTATGCTTGCACATATTTTATACTATAAAAATTTTATCACTTTCATCTGTCTTGAAAGTATTCAGCATGTTAGTGACAACTATTCATTTGAGATCCCAATACCATTTAAATTTCATATTCATTAATACAATAATCATCTAAAACTATTTAATTTAGCATGAATCTCAGATGTTCATAATTCATAGTACTTTTAATAAAATTATGGGGAACATAGTATTTTGGTATGAAGGCACGACAAGGAAAATCTTGTACTCCCTGTTGCATGTTTTTTTATTTTCTTCATAAATTTTGGGACAGGAAAAAAACGAAGGATTGAAAAAAATGCACATCAGTTGACTTCTAATAGAAGTTCTCCATTACATTTCCTTGTTCACCTCCGTGCTTGTTCTGCCTTCATTCTTACTGAAGAAAATTTCTCACTCTTAGGGTTAAAAGGATTGTCAATGGATATAAGAAAGTGGTTGTTACGGTTGAGGATGGAAGGAACTACATTGCTGATGCTGCAATTATTACTGTGCCTCTAGGGGTTATGAAAGCCAACTTAATTGAGTTCAAGCCTAAGCTGCCTGAATGGAAGCTTTCTGCAATATCAGATCTTGGTGTTGGCAACGAGAATAAGATTGCATTGCGATTTGACAATGTTTTCTGGCCAAATGTGGAATTTTTGGGCATAGTTGCACCCACGTCTCATTCTTGTGGTTATTTTCTCAATCTCCACAAGGCTACAGGTCATCCCGTTCTTGTCTATATGGCAGCTGGAGCCCTTGCATATGACCTCGAGAAGCTATCAGATGAGGCTGCTGCAAATTTTGTAATGCTACAGCTGAAGAGAATGTTCCCTGATGCATCTGAGCCTGTAAGTTTTGAGTATTTTTTCTTCATATCAATTTAGTTTTGTGAAGTCTAGGCAATAACTTCTCCCATTTCTTCAAATCACTCTGATGAAATCATCTATGTTCTATACAACACAAAAGTCAGTATATAGATTCTTGATGATGCAACACAGCTGCTCTTTTAAGATTCTCTTTGTTAGATCAATCTGTTTTTTAACATATATATATGCATATGTGATTGTAATATATATATGTTTTATATATTATTTTTTTGGATAAATAGCGTTATCACTTCTCCAAGTTCCTATTAATCTGAGAGTAAATCTATTTCTGATACACGCAAGTGGCGCAATGACTGCTGAAATATGGTTTTACTTCTTTTTAACATGCTTGTTATGGGTTCTGTACATGGTGACTATTTAGCTCTGAGAGAGAGATTCCCATAAGAATTTTCAAGTTAGTAATGCATGGATTGAATGCAGTACTAGGGTTGGTTTTCTCTTGGGGTAAATGATTTACCATCTCCTTTAGATAAATACTATTTCATTTGCTAATTTCTTTTTCTCTATTTTCCTGGGCGGCTGGACTGATTTATAAATTGCTCCTTAGTGAAGGAACCATGATATTTACCATGGGTATTTGATGCATGTTGTATGAAATGCTTATTTTTCTCTCATAACATGACCAGAACAAGTGCTATTAATAACACAACTTTCGAATGGCGCTTGACAGGTTCAATATCTTGTGTCGCGCTGGGGATCAGATCCCAACATCCTAGGGTGTTATTCCTATGACGCAGTCGGGAATTCAGATGATATATATGATCGGCTCCGAGAACCTTTGGGCAATCTTTTCTTTGGAGGCGAAGCCATGAGCCTAGATCACCAAGGTTCTGTACATGGTGCCTATTCAGCTGGAATTATGGCAGCAGAAAATTGTCAAAAGCATCTTATGCAGAGTCTCGGAAGCTTGGAAAGGATTCCAGTCCTCGCCTTAAGAGATGAAATTGTTGAAGTTCCAGTTCCACTTCAGATCTCTAGGTTGTGAGTTTGAGATCATACTATACTATCTGAATTAATGTTTTCTTATATTTGGAAAAAATTGTATATTTGGAAAAATCTTCCAAATATACTGTTTCTTTTTATCTTCAAATGGTTAGTTTTGCAAACAGCTAAGAACATTGTTCTGTTTGCCTGATTGAGTGAATGTTCAATGTACAATTTTACCGAAACATGGAAGTTAAGTCATTGCTACAAATGATGTGTGAAAATTGGGTGTGTGAATTTGTTTGTTAAATACACTTAAAAAGAGATTACAAGTACTCAAGGTGGTATTACATCACAAATTAATGCTATTTATAATCATGTTGATGGAACATTGATGTGACAACAAATTATTCCTTACATTTTTCTCTTTACTTGTTCTCCTTCTTTCTCATAAAAATTGAATTGCTTAATTTCATTATTTCATATGGACTACCACATCATCGATATTCTATCATCGTAATGATAAATAGTATTATTCTCAATCACATCCACGTTCTTTATAAAGTCAAATTGTTCGATGATAGAAGTTGTATTTTGTGACGAAATCCTTTTTTCCCCTTGCAATCTAGAGAGGTGGATGCAACTTGATCCATGTGAAGGTTATGATGTCCCTTAATTTTCGATGAAGAATTCAAAGCACTAAATTAAATTTTTTATAAATTTTTTGTGATAATTTAGTATTACTTTGGAGTTGATACTTTTATTGTATCAACGGTAACGATGGAAGAAATGATTTTTTGTCAACGAGTAAAATTATTTTTAGATGCTGTGGACAACGAAATCACAAAACTGAGAAGTATTTTATAGGTTTCATTTCTTACAAATCGTTTTAAATCATTAAACCATTAAAAAAATATAAATTAAATTTTAAAATCAAACATATCTCAATTGAAAAGGCACATCCATATTAAACTAACCCAATTAAACCCAGTATCCAATTAGGCAACTACACATCGAATTAATCAATTAAACCAAAACCAATTGCCCATAAGTCATCACAATTGAGAATGCAAAATTTTCAAAATGACTGAAATGGCGAACAACACCTGTTCATCGTTTGTCCATCTCAATTGAGTAGATAATTAAATATAGATTTCTATTTAACGTGAATTTCTATTTCATGTTTCCGCCGCCATCGATTAACTCTGGACTTTCTTGTGTGTATGCATAAAGTTCTTTTCAATTCATGATTATTATTTTTCCACTAATGAATCGACGATTACCTTTTTGCATATCTGTTTGCTTATTTCTTGGCAAATTCATGAAGATTGGGTCTATTTACATACATGTCTGTGTAAATTGTACGAAAATTGTAAATTCATGCACGAGACCATCAATTCATACATGTTTATATGCATAATATATTTTAGAAAACCGTGAATCCATTTTATATTCTTTGATTTATTTATAAGTTTATGACAATTATTGAATATTTCTTTATTTTTAACCTGATTAAACATTTTTAGATATTCTACTATGATAATATACCATGTTGTTGTTCCTGAAATAACACAACTTTATAATTAATATTTCTGAAGAATATTAATCATAGATCTGTCTATTATAAATAATTTATTGTTGCTCATGAAGTAGCACAATATTATAATTAATATTTTTGAAAAATATTAATTGCTCCTGAGGAGCATGAACTATAATTTTCAATATTTCATAAGAATATTAACATATTTCTCTTGAAGAAGCAATAGTAAATTACAACATGATCTCAAAATAACACATATTTTGAAGAACATATTATTTTAAATTAGTGTTTATCCCTGAAAGGAAAATACGTAACTTATGTCATATTGATATTGACTACTTGCTTAATTGTTGTGAGATATTTAATCACATTCTTCGAGATTAATTGTATCTTATTTTATGGTGAAGTTACTCAAATAGTAAATATTACAAAGTTCGAGATGAATTGTCGAGATATCTGTTTAGTTGATTGTGCAAATATGCACACTATTTTTTAAGACAAAATGTTTTTTTTGAACTTAACATTAGTAGAAAATAATGTTAGTACGATATCGAGTGCATCGAATATTGTTGAACGCTCTAGAAGAGTTTGTATTATTTTACCCAATAATAAAAAAATAAATATTGAAGATGCACTTTATTATAGCAAATCCAGAAGAAATTTGTTTAGTTTTAAAGATATTCGCTGCAATAAATATCACATTGAGACGATACAAGAAAATAATATTAATATCTGTGCATAACTTCTTTTATATTTGGCCAAAAACAGATTAAAGAAAAACTGCATGCACTCTCATCTGACATGGAGATATAGGTAGGTCAATACACCTACCATGTGGATCATTTCGTTATTTTATGGTATTCATTGATTTATCTACTAGATGGTCACATATTTGCCCACTTTCCACTAGAAATGTAGATTTTGCTAGACTACTTGCTCAAATCATAAAATTACGAGTGTAATTTTTCGATTACTCAATCAAGACTATTAATTGTTAGACCATTACTTATGAAAATAAAACTCTCAACTTCTGTTTGGAGTCTTGCCATATTACATGCTGTGTCATCAGTTCGTATCAGACCAACTGTATATTATCAATATTCACATTTGCAATTCACATTTGGTCATGAAAATATTATTTTCCACCTACGGGTTTTTGGTTGTGCTGTTCAAGTTCATATTTCACCCCCCACAATGTACTAAAATGGATTATCAACAAAGACTTGAGATTTATGTGAGTTTTGATTCACCATCTATTATTATGTATCTTGAACCTTTAACGGGTTATTTATTTACCGCACGTTTTGTAGATTGTCATTTTGATGAAATGACTTTTCTAACTTTGTGAGGGAAAAACTACATCATGATAAACAAGGTGAAATATAGTAGAATGAAACAACTATTTCTCACTTTGATCCCGCAACAATCAATGTGAGCAAGAGGTTGAAAAAATCATTGATTTGCAAAGAGTTGCAAATCAATTACCAGACACAAGAAAAGTGATAAAGCCATATATACCAGCAGAAAATATTTCAGCAAAAATTAATATCCCTACAGGACAATTTGTTGCAGCAAATGAATCTCAAATACGCTAGAAGCGTGGTCGACCAGTTGGTTCAAAAGACTCTCTACTTTGAAAAAAGAAAAGTACAAGAGAAAAACCAATCAAAAACTTCAGTAAAAGTAACATTAGAAAATATTGATCAATCAAATATTGAAAATATAATTCTNATAATAGAAAAATCAACCAAAAACTTTAGAAGAAGTAACATTAGAAAATATTGATCAATCAAATATAGAAAATATGGTTTCTGAAGAATCACAAGTGGCCGAAAATAATGAGATTTCAATAAATTATATATTATCTTATAAATTATGAGAACAAAATAATATTGTTATAGACAATATTTTTGCCTTTAACGTGACTCTAAATATTATGCAAAATGAAGATCTTGAATCACAGTCTGTTAAAAACTGTCAATATAGAAATGATTGGTCAAAGTGGAAATAAGTCATACGGGCGAAATTGAATTCCTTAAAGAAACAGAAAGTGTTTGGACATGTAGTTCGAACACCTACAACTGTAATCCATGTTGGATACAAATGAGCTTTTGTACGAAAGAGAAATAAAAATAATGAAATTACTGTTGGAATTGGTTTAAAGAAATAAAAAATTTGGTTAAGTGACTCGATGTCAACTTTGAGCAAATATTCGAATTTGATCCGATGGTCAAATTATAAATGTAAATAGATCAACTTGTTCTACTCGTCAAGTAGATCGTAGTAGTATATTTGGAATCTCGAAACCAATTTCAGATGAATGAGAAATTGTGGTCGAAAGTTGGAAGGAAAATAGAGAAAAAAAAATGACTGGAAAAGTGACTATCTCCGTCCTCCCCTATCGCTCAAGTGTCACTCGAGCGACATCCTGGAGACAAACAAGCGACATTGATTCTGTTTTTATCGCTCGAGCGAGAAGTCAGCAACGGGCTAGCGACAGCAAGAGTTGCTTATGTTCGTAAGGTTGCGAGGTTTGACTCACAACACTTCGTCTACAACCCCTCATACTCGGACCCTTGAGACGTCATTTTCTACACACCAATGATATGCAATCATAGCATAACATTCTCTTCTTTCTCTTAACCAAATTTTGC
This sequence comes from Fraxinus platypoda, assembly GCA_903798405.1. NCBI lineage: Eukaryota > Viridiplantae > Streptophyta > Magnoliopsida > Lamiales > Oleaceae > Fraxinus > Fraxinus platypoda. Next base: position 14,523 of record CAIGRT010089946.1, read on the forward strand.
ATATATATTGCATGAAATTCTGATTTTCTTCATTTGTGCATTAAGGAGTACATAAATCAAATTCTAGTTCGTCATTCTTGTGTGTTGAAGTGATACTTACCCAAGAAGAAGTCGTTGTATCTTGAGAGTTGATTGTCATAAACCGTAGGCACTATTGCGAGGCAAATTTGACTTAAGGACAAAATGTTCAACACTTACCTATATTTTGCATCCATTTGGCGTTATTCATTTGAAGTTTCATTGCCATTACTATGTCGAAATTCCAGCAGAAGTTTGATAAAGATTTTACGGCGTTTGTTCGTCACTCCAAACACCATATCCATCAAACAATCTTAAGTCGAATTTTGGTTGTTGGAGTGACCATTTTGTTTCGGTTAAACTATTATTTGGTTTAACTTCTTCTACTCTTATTTTGATTTGGTTAATCTTCTATTTTGTGTAAACAGAAATGAATTCGATTTTTAATACCGACTCTACTTCGAACGACAATTCGAATGAGAACTTCGGAAGGAATTGTTCATACCGGTACAATCCCTTCGGTTGTTAATGCCCCTCTAAACTCCATTCCACATGGAGAGAAATCGGAAAAATTCATTGGGGCTGATTTTAAGAGATGGCAACAAAAAATGTTGTTCTATCTCACGACCCCCAACTTGGTAAAGTTCTTATATGAAGACATTCCTGCCATACAAGAAGATGAAAACAATAGATCATAACTAATTGCTTTGGATGCTTGGAAACATTCAGATTTCTTGTGCAAGAATTATATTTTGAATGGTTTGGACAACTCATTATATAACGTATACAGTTTCAAGAAATCTGCAAAGGAACTATGAGAGTTCTTGGAAAAGAAATACAAGACTGGAGATGCTAGAACAAAAAAGTTCATCGTAGGAAAGTTTTTGAACTACAAAATGGTAGATTCAAATACGGTTATCAGTCAAGTGCAAGAATTGCAGGTTATTCTTCATGATATTCATGCGGAGAATGTCTCTAAGTAAATCATTTCAAGTGGCTGAATCATCGAGAAACTTCCACTCATGTGGAGGGACTTCAAGAACTATCTCAAGCACAAGCGCAAAGAGATGAACATAGAAGAATTTGTGGTCCGATTGAGGATTGAAGAAGACAACTGAAGTTTGGACAAGCATGTTGGGAATCACATACCAAAAGCAAAGGCTAATGTGGTGAATCCAACAATAAAAACAAGAAGAGGAAGCATTCTGTTGAACCTTCAAAGACGAATGCAAATAAGTTCAAGAGTAATTGCTACAACTATGGAAAGGCTAGACATCGCTCTGTTGATTGTCCCAAACCAAGGAAGCAAGCCCAAGTGAATATCATCGAATCTGATATTAGATCAAATGGGATATCTGATATGAATTTGTCGGTCGTTATTTCAGAGTGCAACAACGTTTGAAACCCCATGGAATGGTGGGTTGATACCGGTGCTACCCATCACATATGTGCCGATGAAGGAATGTTCATTTCCTATACTCCAACCACGGGAGAAAAACTGTTCATGGGGAATTCCTCAAGTTCAAAAGTGGAAGGACAAGGCAAAGTGTCAGGTTCTTAGCCTCAACAATGTTCCTCACGTACCGGATATTCGCAAGAACCTAGTGTCAGGTTTTTTATTAAGCAAGAACGGCTTCAGACTGGTCTTGTATAGGATAAGTTTGTACTTACCGAGAATAACATGTATGCAGGAAAAGGCTATGTAAAAGATGGACTATTCAAAATGAATGTTCTAACTGTTGTACCAAACAATTCAAGCAAAAAAATATCTTTTTGTATTTATATTGTTGAGTCGTCTAATTTATGGCATCATGTTTAGGACATGCAAACTTTAATTCAATGCGTAAGTTAATGAATTTAAGTTTACTTCCAAATATGCATTTTAATAATGGAAAATGCGAGATATGTGTAGAGGCAAAATTGACCAAAATACCATATCATTCGGTTGAACGAACCACAACACATTTGGAACTAATTCACACGGATGTGTGTGACTTAAGGTTCGTACAAACAAAATGTGGTAAAAAGTATTTCATCACATTTATAAATGATTGTACAAGATATTGTTATGTATACTTGTTGAAAAGTAAAGATAAAGCATGGAAGTGTTCAAATACTATAAACTTGAAGTTGAAAATCAAATTGGAAAACGAATAAAGATGATTTGTAGTGATAGATGTAGAGAGTATGTTGCACCGTTTGAAGAATTTTGTGCAGAATATGGGATTATTCATCAAATTAATACACCATATTCACCTCAATCTAATGGGGTTGCTGAACGCAAGAATCGAACCCTTAAGGAAATGATGAATGCAATGTTGATTAGTTCAGGCTTACTTCAGAACTTGTGGGGGAAGCTATCTTTTCAGTAAATCATATCCTTAATAAAATATCACACAAGAGTAAGGTTGAATCACCTTATGAATTATGGAAATGTCGGAAACCTTCCTACAAATATCTTAAAGTGTGGGGGTGTTTAGCAAAGGTACATATACCTAAACCTAAACAAGTAAAGATTGAACTTAAAATAATAGATTTTGTCTTTATCAAATATGCAAATAATAGCAGTGCATATTGATTTTTGGTTCATAAATCTGAAATACTGGATGTAGATGTAGGTACTAACATTGAATCAAGGAATGTTGCTTTTTTTGAGGATATCTTTACTTGTAAAGAGAAAGAAGTAAGCTCACACAAATGAATTTACGATACTGTAAATAGAAACTATCAAGAAGATAATAATCATCAAGTAGATGAAGAACCAAGACACAGTAAAAAGCAAAAGATTCATAAAAATTTTGGTCCAAATTTTCTAACATATTTACTAGAAAATGACCCAGGAACGTTTAACGAAGCAATGTCCACTTCCAAAGCTCATTTCTGGAAAGAAGCGGTTAATAATAAAATTGAATCTATCATGAATAACGATGCTTCGGAATTGGTTGAACTTCCTCCGAGAAACAAAGCTTTAAGCTACAAGTGGATTTTCAAAAATAAATTTAAGTCAGATGGAGCCAAAGGGTATAAGCAAAAAGAAGTAATAGATTTCTTCGATACCTATTCATCTGTTACAAGGATCACTTATGTACGTTAATTGATTGCAATTGCTACATTACATAATCTTGAAATACATCATATGGATGTTAAGACTGTATTTCTAAATAGTGAATTAGAAGAAGAAATATATATAGAACAAGCTGAAGGTTTTGTTGTTCCGGGAAATAAGAAGAATGTGTGTAAACTTGTAAAATTGTTTTATGTATTAAAACAAGCACCAAAGTAATGGCATGAAAAATTTGACAAAAATATGTTGTCAAATGGTTTCAAAATTAATGAATGTGATAAGTGTGTCGACATCAAAACCACACCTAACGAATACGTGGCCGTCTGTCTGTATGTTGATGATCTGCTAATTATGGAAAATAATTCGAATATTATTACCTCGACTGAGAAAATGTTGATAAAATATTTTGACATGAAATATATGGGAGTTGCTCATGTAATATTGGGGATTACAATCTCTAAAACACTTTTATGGTTTGTCATTATCTCAATCACATTATATTGAG
>CAIGRT010089960.1:0-12725 GCA_903798405.1 Fraxinus platypoda
ACAACATTACACATACTAATTAATTTTGTGTTTCGTATATCAAACGAGAAAAATGAGGGATTTTTGTAGCACACGAAACACTTCTTAATAGAATATTTAGTATGTCAAAATGGATAGCACGTTTAGTATATTTGTTTGACGGGAATTAAAATGAGATTTTTAGCAGATTTTGATAAAAGTTGATGTAATGTGTAGTTGAAAAGTTGTGGACCGCATGAAATGTTTGATTAATTTTTGAGATTAAAATATATATTTTAAATTCCATCAAACAGAGACTAAATGAACGAGATTAGATAAGACAATTGACACGAAATATTTTTTTGACTCTCAAATTTTTAACTCATTCTAGTATCAATTCAATGCAACAAGTAATTGTGAGTGGGAAATTATTTCAGCTTATTTTACATTCTTTTTGAAAGCAAAATCAAATTCTCTTCATTGATTGGTGAAATGTATAAAAATAATATAAACCCCACTCCTTAAAACTAAAATAAGAAAAAAATGACCTTCTACTGTTCTTTCTTTCCTATTTTCTTCACACAACAGTGTCAATAAAAAAGACCTTGCTACTTGTACCATTTGATTTACACTTTGGTTTACCTGGTCCCACCTCCTCCCTCACATGGAGGTCGGGTCCTACACATTTATTGGATGTGGGACCCGACCTCTATGTGAGGGAGGAGGTGGGGTCGAATAAATCAAAGTGTAAATCAAATGGTACAAATAGCTTAATTCCAATAAAAAATACTTTAGTAAGATGATGTGGGTCCATAGAAATGGACCTGACATCCTGTACCCGTTCAATTTCCGTGTCTGATTCTTCCTCCTCTCATTTTCTTAGCGAGTATGCTATGAAATGTGAAAATATGCAGAATTGTCTACGAAAGGGTATATATACTAAAACGACAAAAGAAAAAAGGATAGGTTAGGCGTAATAGTAAATCGATATGTTGAAATGAAAAATACAAAGAACCACTCCCCATTATTTCAATCCAGAGTATGTTCCTATTCACGATAAAAATAACTATGAAGAACGAAATAATCTTTTACTTTGGTAATGTCGTTTTTCGAGGAAGGAGAATACCATAATTCTCTATTATAAATATATTAAATAAAATTTCAATTAGAATTATTTTGGTTAAGTTAGAATTGAAAGTATAATCTTGAATATCTGAAATTATACAAGTGAAAATTAGCCCTAATCGACAATCATTATTTCAAAAAATTTTAATTTTTATACTCATTTTAAATCACACATTTGAAAAATAAAATATTTTGCAACTGAATTTCAATCTTTTTTTCTACATTTTAATTCCATATTTTTTAAAAATCACTGTTTAAAAATTCATTTTATCAATTATTACCCGTACTTGAACCCGGGAGTTTGATATGATTTATTTTTCATTTTCCAAGTTATTGCATGTTTGATTGCCAAAAAATTCCATGGAATTGGTTTTCCACCTAAAGTCCACGTGACCTCCTTTTCTTACTTTTCATTGAATTGGTTTTCCCACCACTTTGGTGGGAAAATGGTTTTCCCGCTTTTTTTTTTTTTATAATGGAATTGTAATAAATCCTTTTAATGGACAATTTTCATGTAAAATAAAGTCAAACGAACACCAAAAAAATACAAAATTTCAATATTTTTCACTTGGAAAATTATACCAATCAAATATAATTAATTGACAATTCGCAGGAAAACAATTCTAGGCAATTCAATTTCCTAGAATTCATTTTCTTTCCACCCAAATTTTACTGCTGCAAAGAAACGGAATCATTCAAATAGTATCAGTATATACTAAAGTAAGATGATGGGGTCCACAGAAATTGACCTGAATAAAAAATTCCATGGAATTGGTTTTCCACCCAAAGTCCACGTAACCCCCTTTTCTTACTTTTCATTGAATTGTTTTCCCACCACTTTGGTGGGAAAAATGGTTTTCCTGCTTTCTTTTTGTTTTTTTTTTTATATAATGGAATTGTAACAAATCCCTTTAATTGACAATTTTCATGTAAACCAAAGTCAAACGAACACCAAAAAATACAAAATTTCAATATTTTTCACGTGAAAAATTATACCAATCAAATATAATTAATTGACAGTTCACAGGAAAACAATTCTAGACAATTTAATTTCCTAGAATTCATTTTCTTTCCATCTAAATTCCACTATTGCAAAGAAACGGAATCATTCAAATAGTATCAGTATATACTAAAGTAAGATGACGGGGTCCACAGAAATTGACCTGAATGGTCTAGAGATGCAGTCACCGCTCAATTTAGTTGAGTTGTTGTGCATGAACGTACAGATTGGGGTTTCATAACAACTCAATTTAGTTTGCCATTTTTCATATGGGAATTGAATACTGACTGGCCCACATGGCTGCTGTTGTAAAATTCTGTATTAGTCTACTTGAATCATCTTTGCTTTGTCCTTAATGGCGTTCCATTATTTTGCCTCTTCATTACACTTATTCATGTGCCCCCGTTAAGTGAACATTGGTGCTCGTTGAGTCTTTTTGTTGAGCATCTATCGTACGAAATGCCCAAGATCTGAGTTTTAGGGGCTGGTTTCAGAATAGATTTTGATTCTCGTTTCAACTAAGTGTGAATTTTTCTTTTCTGAAAAAAGTTGGGCTGCGTACGTATGGGTGTTGTTTTAGAACACTTTTTCGGTTGTAGTGATGGATTCCTGAATTATTTCATAAATGATACCTGTACAGATAAATTGCATAGACACTTTTACAGGTGCTGAGATGACAACAACTAATTGGCTGTTTTAATTTTATTTTTGGTCCAAAATTTATTAATTTAATAAAATGTTACCATGTGACATTCTGTAAATATGTGCAATTTGTCTGTACATGTATTATTATTATTCTTATTATTTTCTTCAAATATCACTCTCTTACTTTAAGTGGTATATGCCACCATGGCTTATTCTGTACTATATCACCATCGACCTCCATAATGTCCTCACAAACTAAAAATTCTAGCTCCGTGTCCCAGTGGACCATTTGTGTACCCACATAACATGCACAAAGATAACAAGTTGTGGATGGGGTAATTGCTGGTGGTTAGAAGTCAGAACATCAAACCCTAATTCCCTAATCAAGAAAGCGAAAGAGGTCAAAAAGCAGTGCAATCGAATCTCCCAGTGTCCTACAAATATTGTGAAGTATAGACCCCTCTGTTCTTTCCTTGTCTAATGCACACACATGTGCTTACAACATTACACATACTAATTAATTATGTGTTTCGTATATCAAACGAGAAAAATGAGGGATTTTTGTAGCACACGAAACACTTCTTAATAGAATATTTAGTATGTCAAAATGGATAGCACGTTTAGTTTATTTGTTTGACGGGAATTAAAATGAGATTTTTAGCAGATTTTGATAAAAGTTGATGTAATGTGTAGTTGAAAAGTTGTGGACCGCATGAAATGTTTGATTAATTTTTGAGATTAAAATCTATATTTTAAATTCCATCAAACAGAGACTAAATGAACGAGATTAGATAAGACAATTGACACGAAATATTTTTTTGACTCTCAATTTTTAACTCATTCTAGTATCAATTCAATGCAACAAGTAATTGTGAGTGGGAAATTATTTCAGCTTATTTTACTTTCTTTTTGAAAGCAAAATCAAATTCTCTTGATTGATTGGTGAAATGTATAAAAATAATATAAACCCCACTCCTTAAAACTAAAATAAGAAAAAAATGACCTTTCTTTCCTATTTTCTTCACACAAAAGTATCAATATAAATACTTTAGTAAGATGATGTGGGTCTATAGAAATGGACCTCAATGGTCCAGATATCACCCGCTCAATTTCCGTGTCTGATTCTTCCTCCTCTCATTTTCTTAGCGAGTATGCTATGAAATGTGAAAATATGCAGAATTGTCTACGAAAGGGTATATATATACTAAAACGACAAAAGAAAAAAAGATAGGTTAGGCGTAATAGTAAATCGATATGTTGAAATGAAAAATACAAAGAACCACTCCCCATTATTTCAATTCAGAGTATGTTCCTATTCACAGTAAAAATGACTGTGAAGAACGAAATAATCTTTTACTTTGGTAATGTCGTTTTTCGAGGAAGGAGAATACCATAATTCTCTATTATAAATATATTAAATAAAATTTCAATTAGAATTATTTTGGTTAATTTAGAATTGAAAGTATAATCTTGAATATATGAAATTATACAAGTGAAAATTAGCCCTAATCGACAATCATTATTTCAAAAAATTTTAATTTTTATACTCATTTTAAATCACACATTTGCAAAATAAAATATTTTGCAACTGAATTTCAAACTTTTTTCTACATTTTAATCCCATATTTTTTAAAAATCATTGTTTAAAAATTCATTTTATCAAAATAATGGCCATGAGCTTAGGTCCTGTTTGATAGAGTTTGTTTTCCATAGAAGTTGGAAATTATTTTTCATTTTCCAAATTATTGCATGTTTGATTGGCCAAAAATTCCATGGAATTGGTTTTCCACCCAAAGCCCACGTTACCCCTTTTTTTGCTTTTCATTGAATTGATTTTCTAGGCTCTTTTTTTTATATATATATATAATTGAAACAAATTCTATCCCCAATTGTAACAAATTTTCCATGTAAAATAAAGTCAAACGAACACCACAAGATCCAAAATTTTAATATTTTTCATGTGAAAAATTATACTAATCAAACACAATTAATTGACAATTCCCAGAAAAATAATTCTAGACAATTTTCTAGAATTCATTTTCTTTTCACCCAAAATTTCACTGTTGCAATCAAACGGAATCATTCAAATAGTATTACTGTATACTGAAGTAAGATGATGGGGTCCACAGAAATTGATCTGAATGGTCTAGAGATGCTGTCACCGCTCAATTTAGTTGAGTTGTTGTGCATGAACGTACAGATTGGGGTTTCATAACAACTCAATTTAGTTTGCCATTTTTCATATGGGTTACTGACTGGCCCACATGGCTGCTGTCGTAAAATTCAGTAGGAAAATGTTGTTTGTACAGAAAAATGTTTTACAAAAAGTCACGTACACTCACATGGGATGGACCCTATATGAATTAAATATTGTTCCAAAAAAAATGGGCCCCACACCTTGTGGGTAATCTGTACGTTTTCTGTGTACATATGTTCTGTACACCAAGCATCACTCAATTTTGTATTAGTCTACTTGAATCATCTTTGCTTTGTCCTTGATGGCGTTCCATTATTTTGCTTCTTCATTACACTAATTCATGTGCCCCTGTTAACTGAACATTGGTGCTCATTGAGTCTTTTTGTTGAGCATCTATCGTACGAAATGCCCAAGATCTGAGTTTTAGGGGCTGGTTTCAGAATAGATTTTGATTCTTGTTTTCAACTAAGTGTGAATTTTTCTTTTTTGAAAAAAGTTGGGCTGCGTACGTATGGGTGTTGTTTTAGAACACTTTTACGGTTGTAGTGATGAATTCCTGAATTTTAGTCTGCATAAATATGTATTTTTAAGGATGCTACACTCCGTTTGCTAGGAAGTTTATGACTTTTATTGGGATGTTCCAATTTGGGTTCTTATTTGAAATTAGCTCTAGAATGGATGTGATTTGGATTCTTTCATTATGGTTGTTACTCTCGTCTAGAGCGCTTTCAAACGGGATGATTGCAAATGTTTCTTCAAGACCAGCTGTCGTCAAGGTTGGAGCTATTTTTGCTATCGACTCTACAATAGGGAGAGTTGCCAAGATTGCTATAGAGGAGGCTGTTAAAGATGTGAATTCTAATTCGAGTGTCCTCAATGGGACTGAACTTGTGGTGAAAATCCATGATTCCAATTGCAATGGATTTATTGGCATGGTCGGAGGTAATCTATTTTCCGGCATCTAGAATTATCTAATTTGGCTGCTGTGAGAACTTATCGAGAGAAGAAAACTGAAAGGATGAGAGATAATGTAGTTACTCAGTTACTGTTTTGAGTTCTTTATGATGTTAATAACAATATTAAATGTCATGCTTGTCTTCAGTAACCCAGATTATTTATTACAGTTGTTAAATTGAATGTAAGAAGTTACCGATTCCCCAGGCAAAGATTCAGAAATAAGGTCTAAAATATCCTAAATATAGAGGCGAACTTGATTTTTAGCCATGCTCAATCCTATCATATTTGAGTTCTTCGACTTAGAGATATTTAACTGACAAAACATTGATTATTCACAGCTCTGCGATTTATGGAGACTGGTATTGTTGCGGTAATAGGCCCACAATCTTCAGTGGTTGCGTTCACTATACTGCATGTGGCAAATGAACTCAAAACTCCTTTCTTGTCATTTTCTGCAACAGACCCTACTCTCGCTTCTCTTCAATTTCCTTATTTTGTAAGGACAACACAGAGTGATATGCACCAGATGATTGCAATTGCTGAAATTGTTGAGTATTATGGTTGGAAGCAAGTAATTGTGATTTACGTTGATGACGAATATGGACGAAATGGGTTGTCTGCGTTAGATGATGCACTTGCAGACAGACTTTGCCGAGTTTCCTATAAAGCAGGGATCCCTCCAGGAGATGTCAATCAGACTGTCATCATGGATATTCTTGTCAAGGTTGCACTAATGGAGTCTCGAGTTATTGTTCTGCATGCATATCCTGCAGCAGGGTTCTTAGTATTTTCTGTGGCACGGTATCTTGAAATGATGGGTGATGGCTATGTTTGGATGGCTACAGATTGGCTTTCCTCTGTTTTGGATTCCTCTTCCCCTTTTCGCTCACAGACCATGATGGATACTATGCAAGGAGTTCTTGTTTTGCGGCAACACACTCCAGATTCTGAAAGTAAGAGAGAATTTTCAGCTAGGTGGAACAAATTGACTGGTGGTTCTTTAGGGCTAAATTCATATGCACTCTCTGCTTATGATACTGTTTGGTTGGTTGCTCATGCTATTGATTCATTTTTCAATCAGGGTGGGGTTATTTCATTCTCTAATGACTCGAAGTTGCAAGCTTTCAAAGGGAATAAACTTCACCTTGAAGCCATGGTCATTTTTGATGGAGGTCCACTCCTGCTGAAGAGCATATTGCAGAGTGATTTTGTAGGATTGACGGGACAAGTCAAGTTTAGTCCTGATAGATTTATCGTCTCTCCTGCATATGATATCATAAACATCATTGGAACTGGTCTTCATCAAATTGGTTACTGGTCAAATTATTCTGGGCTTTCAACTGTGCCTCCTGAGACTCTATATTCAAGCCCTCCTAATCGTTCAAGTGCAAACCAACGACTATATGGTGTTATTTGGCCAGGAAAGACAGTAAGAAATCCTCGTGGATGGGTTTTTCCGAATAATGGGAAGCAATTGAGAATAGGTGTACCCAATCGGTTTAGTTTCAAAGAATTTGTATCCCAAGTTCCGGACACTAATATATTCAAAGGATTCTGCATAGATGTATTTACGGCTGCAGTAAACTTTCTGCCATATGCTGTTCCACATCAATTCATTCCGTTTGGAGATGGCCATAAAAATCCAAACTACACCGAGATTGTGAATTTAGTCACAACAGGAGTAAGTATGATTAGGGTTATAGCTATTTCAAATTGCTCATATTTATGGATGAAGTCAACTAGAGCTTGGTTATATTGTTAGCTAATCATTATGTTTACTTGTGACAGTTCTTTGATGGGGTTGTTGGTGACATTGCCATCGTGACAGATCGGAAAAAAAATATAGATTTCACACAGCCATATGCTGCATCTGGACTTGTTATAGTGGTCCCAGTTACGGAGTTGAATACAGGTGCTTGGGCTTTCTTAAGACCGTTTTCGCCTGCACTATGGGGTGTTACTGCTGCTTTCTTTCTTTTTGTTGGAATAGTTGTATGGGTTTTGGAGCACCGAATTAATGATGAGTTCCGCGGACCACCAAAGAAGCAACTTATAACCGTTCTATGGTGAGTTTAATCATACACGACTTGATAAGGAATGTGTATGTTTATTAAACTACCATTCAAAATAGCAACTGATAACTGTCAAATTTATTGATCTTTTTTCCAAGTAAAATTATCTTGTACTGTAACTAATAAATTTTCATAACTGAATTCTGCATCCAAGTTAATAGCCCTAATACCCAATTAGTAGAACTTCCTTTTAGTTACTCTTGAAGTTATGAACTTCAAGAATGGAGTAGAAGACATCTAACACCATTCTTCGAGTCCACTGTCAAAGACCATCAATTTGAAAGGATATTTAGATTGCTTTTTGGGTAAGCTTGTTCTAAACTAGTTGCGACTGATATGTGTGGTCCTTTCATATGGTTTTGTTAGGTATCCCAAACTTTTGCTTATTTTGTGCAAGGGCTGAAATTCTGGTCTGCACACGTGGTCTGAATATAAGGAAAAATTGGTGTTTTTTTTTGTATTGTAAGTCTTATAATGTACCTCAGCAAAGGAAAACGATGAATTTTTAATGTATTAGTTACAGATGTTCCTACAAACTTCAGAACTCATGCCTCCTATTGTTCTTCAGTTACCTTCTCTTGATATTAGTTATTGGAGAGTCTACTACTTGGAAAAAAAACCATAATCATGCCAAGTTCTTTTGATGGACTACAGTACTTAATAAAACTGCGTGGATCGAACTGTCTTCCTTGGCACAGGGTGCTTTTTCCTGGAAGGATAAAAGGTTATTTCTGAATAATTGATTAATCATCTTGATGTAAAGATGTCAAAAGTAGCTGATTTTATCACAATATGTCAAAATTTACGAATTCTTGAAGCATAACCGGTTAGATAATGACCTTTAAAAATTTTATGGTTGTCTGAGCATAACATTCTATTGCCATAATGGTGTCTTGAGAAAAGGTATGCAGTGTTTTGATTATAGAAAGATGCATAGTCGATTACCAGTATTTCAACTTTTTATGGAGTCTGATGGTTTAATTTGGGATTGTCATTCTTAACTAAAAGAACAGAAAACAGGTAAGAAGAACCGGTTTCTCACACCCTTTTGCTTGCTTATCCTGCAGGTTCAGCCTCTCAACCCTATTTTTTTCACACAGTGAGTGAAAACTGTGTCAGTGAATCTTTCTTGTAATATTTTTCTGCTACAATTGGTTCCTGATTGATAGATTTAACCTTCTGATGCTTTTCTTTTTTGCAGAAGAGAAACCGATGAGTACTCTTGGGCGTATAGTGCTGATAATATGGCTTTTCGTTGTCTTAATAATTAACTCAAGTTACACTGCTGGTTTGACCTCTATCCTCACAGTTCAACAGCTCTATTCTCCTATCAAAGGAATCGAAAGTTTAAAAGATGGTGATGATCCTATTGGATACCAAGTGGGTTCTTTTGCAGAAAATTATCTGACCAATGAAATTGGTATTCCAAAATCCAGGCTTAAAGCCCTTGGATCCCCAGAAGAGTATGCCAAGGCACTTCTAGAGGGTCCGAAAAAAGGAGGTGTTACAGCAGTTGTCGATGAACGTCCATATGTAGAGCTTTTCTTTTCAAGCCATTGCAAGTTCAGGATTGTTGGTCAGGCATTCACCAAAGGTGGCTGGGGTTTTGTGCGTAACATCTATTGCTATTCCTCCATAATTTTTGACGGTTTACTTGCCTGTTTGTGCACTTTGATGAAGATAATATTTGTTTATTTCATTATCTTCTATTTGTTTCCCAGTGCCCTGTGAAAACTGCTTATGATTGGACTAAATCCAGTTTCAAAAATTCCTCGATCGCTAATTTCTTGCATCTTTATGTAGGCATTTCCTCGGGACTCCCCATTGACCGTTGACTTATCAACTGCAATTTTAACACTATCAGAAAATGGGGATCTCCAGAGAATCCATGACAAGTGGTTGGGGAAAAGCTTGTGCACTACAGATGATACCAAGATTGAATCAAACCGTCTTCACCTGAGAAGCTTCTGGGGCCTATTTCTTATATGTGGGATAGTCTGTTTTCTTGCTTTCGTGATATACTTGTGGCAGATTATTCACAAGTATCGGGAAGCTGTCTCTGTTGAATCTGCTTCTAATGGACAGGTTAGCTCACATTCTAGACGCCTTCAAACTTTAATATCATTAATTGATGAGAAGAAGGATCAATCAAGAAGGGACAGAAAAAGAAGGAAGCTCAACGGATGATTATGTGACGCTAAGTATGGAGAATGAACTGCCCAGAAACTCTGAAAGGAGACAATCAGAAAATTCCTCTTAAGAACAACATAAACTAGAGGAAGTGAAATCTGTTCACTGGTTAAATTACATCTACCTGTGTCATTCAATGTAATATACTCGTGTTTGTATCTTATGTGATGTCAGTAATTATGTGTATATAGGGAAAGTATAATGTACGACCTATACAGTCTTCATCAAAATGTATATGTGCATTTAGAAATTCGTTTACTTGAATGAACTGTGTTCATGTATGGCAACACGTATTTTTTTCTTTCTTCCACTCTCCCTCTTAAGAATTATGGGCATGAGCACTGGGGATTGAACACAAATAACAAAGTGCCTAGGTAATAGGCATTAGTACGTCTTCATTAACAGATACTCTCCTTGTATGTCTTGCACAGGTGACTCTGCACTCCTGCTCGCATTCAGGTGTGAAAATCTCGATTTGCTTGCATTGCCAATATCACTCTATCATGCAATGTGCATTTGATGTCTCTCCTTTCCTACTGCCATAACCATCAGCGCATGCATAATGACAGCTATAATCAGAATCCCATTCTTGGAGGCCATCATTGTGTACTTGAGTGAAAATCTTGATAATTAACAGAAAAGATGATGAAGGTATATTTGTAAGAATTGATTCGATTCGAATGGAATAATGTTATTTATCATTAGGATGATGGCATATCGGTAATATGACAGTCTATGTGAAATAATGAGATTGAACAATTCAATTTTTACGAAAGAGAGGGGGAAGAGACGTGGTCTCAAGAGAGAGAGAAAATGTGAGGGATAATGAATTACCACATTATCGATGTTCCAGCATCATGATCATAAATAGCACACTCATTCGAATGCAGTGATGATGTAAAAGGCCAAATCTTCTCAACTATTTAAAGATGATTAAAGGGTGCGTCTTGATGCATTCGAGTCTGTTCATAAAATGATGTACAATTAAATTTTCGGTTGTACTACATGTACATCACAACTTACAGATTTGTTTACCAACATATGATATGACAAGATTTGATTGTGTCAAAATCTTATCAATCAAATAAAAAAAAATTGCCGACTTTCTTTTTGACACCTTATCAACCTGGAAAAGATTATGTAAATGGTGATTATTTTCCCCCCGGTCAATTAATCAATTTCAAACTTGCCAATGATTTTTATCAGTACGATGTCATTATTAATTAATTAGCAAAACTAATAGTATTCATAATAAACCTTCCTGTTTTCTTGGCATAAAGCAACATGCATGAATCACAGCCTACATTGATCCCCATTACTTATGAGAAAAATACTAAAACTGAATTTTAAGTCTTAAGTAATGGGGATGTAGGCTGTGATTCATGCATGTTGCTTTATGCCCAGAAAATATGAAGGTAATCAGAAATGATGATAAGCAAAAAAAGAATACTGCAGTTACTGAGATGAAAACCTGACAAGAAAATAAATATATTAACTTAGTATTAAAATGCGATAAAATTTGATGTCCACTGATCCGTTACATCCATGGTGACACGACCCATTCCGAATCACCCTAATGGACCCGATACGTGTCGTGCGCCGATAGTAGAACCAGCTAAGTGCCAAACCTACCACCCAGACAATCTTGACTTGCTTTGACTGTGATGTAGTTTATAAAAATTTTGACAGAGTTTCCTCTAAAATGTGAACTAAAACCACCTAAATAAAAATCATTTTTTTTTTCTCAAATAGGTACATGTAATTTAAAATAGGGTAAACCAGCCCTTCAAATACAAACTATTCAATATAAAATGCGGCCAAATCGATACTTACCATACTTTACAATCAAAAGTCCCCAAATACACCAAAACTACCAAATATGTAGTGAATCCATGATAAACTTTTCTGGCAAAAGTTACATGTACCTCAAAAGAAAAATGAGTTAAATAGACTGACAAAATGAGTCATACAATTAATGACAGTCNTAAATAGACTGACAAAATGAGTCATACAATTAATGACAGTCTGTGTGGGTCAACTTGGTGGATACACGGGCTCCAAATCGGCTCAGCTCCGCTAATATCTGATAAGAAAAGGAGTGAGAAAATATATGAGTTTGTAACTCAGTGAGTGGATAGTTTTGAAAATAATTTTACTTTTTCCATTTTTACATATTTCTGAAAAGT
The DNA here is from genome assembly GCA_903798405.1 of Fraxinus platypoda. NCBI lineage: Eukaryota > Viridiplantae > Streptophyta > Magnoliopsida > Lamiales > Oleaceae > Fraxinus > Fraxinus platypoda. The sequence continues at coordinate 12,331 of CAIGRT010089960.1, forward strand.
TCTTACTCTATTGAAACTTGAGAAATTCAGAAATCTAATAACACTTTTAAAGCCGAAACATGATTGCATCATAAAAATTCTCGGTCAAATTCTAGATAAGTAATTGATAAGTATGACAAATATAATTAATCTGGTGTCTATGAAAAATCTCTGAAATATTGCTGTTGAATTATACTATAAGTTGAAATCTTTATTCTGAGAACTGAATAAACTAAACTGTACTATAAGCTGAAATCTTTATTCTGAAAACTAAATAAACTGAATTGTACTATAAGCTGAAATCTATACTCTGAGAACTGAATAAACTGAATTATACTATAAGCTGAAATCTTTATTCTAAATAAACAGAATTGTACTATACGCTATAATTTGAAATCTGATAAGCCGTATAAATA
>CAIGRT010089969.1:0-11575 GCA_903798405.1 Fraxinus platypoda
TAAATGCGATGTATGAGGAGTTAAAGCAGTTTGTGGGACACAACGTATGGCATTTAGTTCCTAGGCCTGATGATTGTAATGTTATAGGTACTAAGGGGATATTTAGGAATAAAATCGATGATCAAGGTACCATAACTAGGAATAAGGCTAGGTTAGTTGCCTAGAGATACACCCAGGTTGAAGGTGTTGACTTCGATGAGACCTTTGCTCCTGTAGCTCGATTTAATCCATTAGAATTCTTCTTATTGTTACTTGTATCTTAGAGTTCAAGTTATATCAAATAGATGTCAAGAGTGCCATTTTGAATAAAACTTTATATGGTCTTAAACAAGCTCATAGAGCTTGGTATGACTGCATATCTAGTGGAACATGGTTTTTCAAGAAGTGGTATAGATAGAACTTTATTCAAAAAACATATTGAAGAAATCATCACCATAGCACAGATTTATGTTGATGACATCTTCTTTCATTCTTCCATTGACTCTCTTGCACATGAATTTGTTAATGCATGAAGCAAGGTTTTGATATGAGCATGATTGAAAAATTAAGTTACTTTCTTGGTTTCCAAGTAAAGCAAACTGATCATNTTCTTCCATTGACTCTCTTGCACATGAATTTGTTAATGCATGAAGCAAGGTTTTGATATGAGCATGATTGAAAAATTAAGTTACTTTCTTGGTTTCCAAGTAAAGCAAACTGATCATAGGTTGTTCATATCTCAATCGAAATACGCTAAAGACCTTGTCAAGAGATTTGGGCTAGATAGCAAAAAACACACTAGAATACCTATGAGCATGAGTGTTAAGTTAGGTCATAATCCTATAGGTAAGAGTGTTGATCAGACACTATATAGGAATATGATAGGTAGTTTACTTTATCTTACTGCTAGTAGACCGACTTAGCATTTAGTGTTGCAATCCGTGCGAGATTTTAGGTTGATCCTAAGAAATCTCACTTGAGTGCTATGAGGCGTATCATTTGATATATTAATGGCAATATAGATCATGGAATCTTGTACTCTAGAGATTCTAATCTTGATCTTACCAGCTATTCCAATGTCAATTAGGCTGGAAATGTTGATGATAGAAAGAGTACATCGGAAGGCTATTTATGTTGGTACTAATTTTGTAGCTAAGATGAGTAGGAAATAAAATTATGTCTCATTATCCACGACTGAGGCCGAATATATAGCTACAAGTCGTTGTTTTACTCAACTGCTTTGGATGAAGCAGATGTTGAGTGATTATGGAATTAATAAGGTACTATGACTGTTTTTTGTGATAACATTAGTGCTATCAATATTTTCAAAAATCATGTTCAACATTCTCGGACCCAACACATTGATATTAGACATTAGTTTATCCGAGAACATGTAGAGACCCGTGTTGTAACTCTTGAACACGTTTCTATAGAGAATTAATTAGCTGACCTATTTACCAAGCCCTTAGATAATCTTACGTTTGAGTTTCTTAGGAAAGCTATTGGTGTATGTGTACCTCTTTGATTGGGTACTTAAGTGCATGTATGTACAGTTTATACATTCTTGGATGCATCTCATTCTCTCTGTATATTCACTTTGTTTAATTTGTCAATTTCACACACGTTTTCTATCCGTCCACCCAACGTGAAGGCACCAAATCAGCCTTTCGTCAAGGTACCAGGACACTTCCATCCTTGCATCACACGGCCTTCAGCCAAGACTCATCACTTAGTTAGTCACCTACGTCCATAGGTTATCTAACTTGGATTTTCATCGTTCTGTGTGATCATGGCATGTTTTTTCCATCGTTTTGCATACATTAGACAGTTTTGTATCGGTTTGTGTGAATATGACATATTTGTCTATATTTTGGTGTATGTCGACTATTTTTACACCGTTTAGCGTGCATACCATGCATCCATGTATATCATTAGTTAGTTTTTCATCGAGGTATATAGTATCCATAGTTGCATCTATTTATGTGTTTGTATTGCAAACTTGTCACAGAAAAATGAAGTCTCATTTGTCGATTCTCAAATGCTCAAGTCGGTTTATCAACGTATATATCTGCACCGAGCATTGTTCAGCAATTATCTAACCTCCATTTAGACCTTTTGGCTGAGCAATCTAACCTAGAACATACCCTTCCATGCGACAAAAATAGATGTTTTAATGAACTGTAAGTTATTCTTCCGATTCATATTTTTACTCTTTTAATGTCAACTTGAAGATAGTTTTTGAAATCAAATATTTTTGGTGTTTGTTTAAGATTTGAAACTCTTTGCTTACATCTGGATATAATGCATCCTTTGCTTGCATGCCCAACTTTACTGCCCTTCAGGAAACTGAGATTGTTCCTTCTAATTCTCTTATTAGATCGACTATTTTTAATAGCCCCTTGGAAGTGGTCCGACTATGATCCGCATTAGATCCCATCCTACTGACCGACAATTTTTGTTATTCATTGTGTGCACAAACCCGTGGCCAATTTCGCACTCTTCCCTATCCATAGATAAGGCCAGATTTGTTTATGCACTTTTGCATGGTGACTCTGTAGACCTTCCTACTTTTATCTGCCATCAGATTTTGTGTACGTTTCATGTGATGGTACTAGGATTGGTTTTCCTTAAGCATGTTTGATTCATCATCTTGTGACGACTCTTAAGGCTACCTTTTCTTGATGAGACTACGAGGAAGGTTTCCCGACCTATTAGCCAGACCACTAGTTCATAGAGAAGGTCTCATGTTCATTCATCTTCTGCTTCTGAAATGAATTTGTTAGCAGATCCTATTGGTGACCTATTTTCTATTGATCCCTCTAATGTTCTTCATTCATCTTGTTCTGATATTCCTATTTCCACCACTAACATTCCATCATTTTCTACCTCTACTCATATTCCACCACCATCTATTGATCCTATTACACCATCTACTTCTGTTCCCGTTGAGCCTTCAATGGCACTTATGGGACAGATGTTTGTAATGATCGAGCAATAGTCTTATATTATGGCTGAGATTACCTAGTTGAGAATTACCACTGAGCACCACATAGCATAGTTTATTATACTTTGAGGTGCTGTTGGCTATCTTCAGAAAGGATTATGATAGATCATGTGACATTGGGATTATGATGATAGTGGTGGTGGTGGTCATGGCGATGATGATGATTTTGATGAAAGGACAGATGAAGATGAGAATAATGTTGATTAGTTGTTAAGCATTCCCTTGTCATTTGTGACAAAAAGTGAGAGTAGATAGTAGTAGTATTTTGTGGATGTATGTTGATAATGGTATATTTTTGGGATATTGACATTTTTTTAGATGTATATGATATTTGTTGTTTAGTTAGATTAAGTTCTGATGCTTCATGATATTGATTTTTATTTTTGGTGTATTGATTTATATTGATATTGCATCTTAATTTAGCTAGCATGATTATGAGCTTATTGATATCTATCTCAACTATTTTCATTTTTTTACCATTTCACATGCTTCGAGTTGTTGTTTTCAGGAAACAAGTTTGATAAGGAAAAAAACAAGCTACAATCAAGTCAGTTAATTTTTTGGTAGATTAGTTTGGTTGTCTTTGATTTGTACTGCATGTTTTGTCACGGAATACCAAAGGGGAAGTTTGTTAGGTTTTCTAATTGTTGACAATCTTTAGACAAAAATATAGTTATAAAAGAGTTTTAAAAGTGAAAGATTTAATTGGTAGGTTGTATAGATAATATGAGTCTTTAGATTCGGTTATGGAACAAGGAGAAAACATTGTCGAATTTATGCTAATCTACCGCCAAGCTGGTGCTCGAAAGTCCAAAACAGAACACTTTTCGCCCACCGACGCTCAAGTGACGCACATGTCGCTTGCCTGGCACTCGAGTGTCGATGTTTCTCGTGAAACCCTAATTCATGATTTTCAGAAGTTCTATATATCCTATATTACCCCCAAAAACCTTTATATTGTAAAAAGTTGGTTGAACGTTATTTTATAAGAGAAAATACATCCTGCTAGCTATAAGTCTTTATCGATTATAGTGGGTACTACTTGCTCAAATTTGAAAACTCATTACTTTCTGTTCTAGAATCAAATTTAGAAAGTGGTCCAATTTTTTCAAATTGTTATCCAAATTTTACTATTCATCTCAATGATGGAGCTATTTTAAATGCTCTTACTCTTCAAATTCAAACAAAAAACTTTGATATTAATGATTGGTCAAAAGTATTTGTTGTAATATATCGAATATATTACAAGCTAATGAACACTCAACTCAATATTCGAGCTCTTCACTCATCTCCAAAGGAAGAAAGCATTCTTGTGGAGGTCAACCATCTTCATTCAAATACCATGATTCCTAAAAGGATACCATGAACCTTCAATCCAAAGGACTTGAATGGGATTTTGAAAATGCTCAAAATCTAATTTCTCTTCCTATTCGTACAATTCCAAATCAAATAATTTATTTTCCTGGTGGACATGTCAAGATGATCTTTGATTTTTGATAGCAAGATTTTGCTCTCTTTAGCACTGTTCTCTAAAGTGCTTCTGTTAAGTTGTCCATGAAGCCATTGGTTTCCATCATTATCTAGAGGTAAGTAACGTAATATGGTGTAAAATGGTTATATATGTATAATTGCTTGAAAATACTTCTTACCTCTAGGAAAAACTTAGCCAGACGTAACTCCTAAATTACTATTAATGTTTATTTTATTAGTTTACAAAATTTAGTGTGATTATTTGATTTCTTAATGGACAAATTTTTTTGTATGATTTCAATATGTATATATATTTCATTAAACGAACAGTTTTTGCCATTTTATAAAAATGGAACTAGACCAATTTAATCTACCAAAAATTGAAAACGAGTTGTCGAATTATGGAGAGAAACTTGGCGGGAAAATTCCGTTCTTATTTCACAAATGAAGTGTTCTCAGTATATATACAAAACAACGGCGTTTAACTCTCCTAACATAATTGATACAATGATTTAAATAACCTATGCTAATGTGGTTTAACACTCCCCCTCAAGATGGAAATGTATGTTTAACACTCCCATCTTGTTTAACAAAGATTTGAATTTGGCTCCCCCTAAAAGCTTTGTCAACAAACCTGCCACTTGTTCTTGTGAAGCCATATGTAACATTTTCACTTCTCCTGCTTGCACCTTATCTCTAACAAGATGGCAATCAATTTTTATATTTTTCGTTCTTTCATGAAACACAGGATTACTATATGAATGGCCGATTGATTATCACAGAATAATAACACTGCCTGTTTTGTTTGACGCCTAAATCATTTAGTGTATTCTTTAACCAGCTCAATTCGCAAACTGCAGCTGCCATAGATCGATACTATGCTTCAGCTGAAGACCTTGAGATTGTGTGTTACTTCTTAGATTTCCAGGATAGAAAAATGCATAACCAGTGATAGACCTCCTCGTATTTGAACAAGCTGCCTAGTCTGCATCACAGAAACCTTTGAGATGTAAATCAGATTTGCTCTCAAAGAACAAACATTGAGCAGGTATACCCTTCAAGTATCTTAGCACGTGATGAGCAGCTTCCAGATGAGATCTTTTTGGTAACTAAAGATACTGACTAAGTAGTTGTACTGCATAGGAGAGATCATGTCTGGTTATTGTCAAATATAAAATTCTTCCCACTAACCTCCGATATTCACTTACATCCATAACTGGTTTCCATTCATCCTTACTTAGCTTCAAGTTATGAGGTAAAGGGCTGCTTGCTGGCTTTGCTTCAAGGTAACCAGCATCAGATAGTATCTCCAGTGTACACTTCATCTGACATATGGAAATTCCATCTGAATTTCTTGCCACCTTAAGGCCTAGGAAATATTTTAGAATCCCCAAGTCTTTCAATCTAAATTGATCATTTGGTTCCTTTTTGAACTGTTCAATGTATGACAGGTTATTTTCCCTTATGATGATATCATCTACATAATTGAGAAGAATAGTAAAGGAACAATCATCTTGCTTGCTGAATAAGGAATAATTAGACCTTGATTGCTTAAAGTTTTATGAAAGAATGTATGAAGTCAGCTTAGTGTTCCACTACCTTGAAGCCTGTTTAAGTCCATAGATAGACTTGTTTAGTTTGCAAATGACCTTCTCTCCATTCTCCTCCTACTGCTCATAACCTGGGGGCATTAGCATATACACCTCTTCATCTAGCTCACATGGAGAAAAGCATTGTTGATGTCTAACTGATGACGATGCCATTACTTATGAGCAGCAACAGCTAGGAGGGTTTTAAGCCAATTTTGCAACAGGAGAAAAAGTTTCCTTATAGTCTAAACTGGCCTGTTGAGTTAAACCTTTAGGAACTAGGCGTGCCTTTTTCCTTTCCTCTGTGCCATCAGATTTGAGTTTGACTTTGAAAATCCATTTGCAAGCTACATGTGTTTTATGTGCAGACAATTGATCAACAGTCCAAGTGTCATTTGAAACAAGAGCCTGATACACAGTGTCCATAGACTTGCACCAATCTGGATGTTTGGAAGCCTCAGCATAAGACTGAGGTTCATACATAGTGGATAAAGCCAGTGAATATGTTCATTGTGCAGTAGACAGCCTGTTGTAGTCTAAGTAATCTAAGATACGATATTGCTTTCCAGAGATAGAGCCTTTTTCCATGGACTCTAACTGAGAAATAGGCACTTGAGATACAAGACTGCAATGATAGTCTTGGAGATAGGATGGAGGTCATTTAGGTCTGCTTGACTTTCGTTCGGCATTATATGTTGTGAGGAATACATAGCAGATGGAGTGGATTCAGATGGGTGTGGATGGAAACATTGATAAGATGCAAGGGAATATCCTCACGCATAGGAATAGAATTTGAATGTGGAAATGTATCATCAGGATGTGAATTTGAGTGTATTGGAAATAAGGTTGAATCAGACCGTGAAAAAACTTTGGACTTGGACAAAGAGTTGAGAAGAGTAGGATGATGGAAATGAACTACATTTTCATGGAAGGAAACATGTCTAGAAGTAAAGGTTGTGTTGGTTTGAAGATTGTATAATTTGTAGGCTTTCATGCCATAAGGGTACCCAATGAAAATGCAAGGTACAACCATTGGATCAAACTTAGTTCGATTTCGTTTTAGAGTAGAAGCATAACAAAGACATCCAAATACTTTGAGGTGATCATATTATGGCTTGGTCTGATAGAGCATCTCATAAGGGGATTTATTTACAAGAACTGATGTGGGTGTTCGATTGATAAGATCAGTAGCAGTAAGTATACACCCTTCCCAAAATTTCTGAGGCAATTTAGCTTGGAATTTAATAGCTCTTGCAATGTTAAGTATATGTTGATGCTTCGTTTCAACCACACCATTTTGCATGTTAAATTCTGAACCATTATCAGATCTGAGAATTTTTAATTTGTACTGAAAATGTGTTTGGATTCGTTAAAAGAAGGCTTGAATAATAGATCTAGTTTGAGATTTATTTCGCATAAGATATGTCCAAGTCATTCGACTATAATCATCTACAATAGTTAGAAAGTATTTGGAACCATCCAAGGAAGGAACATAATACTGTCCCCAGATATCACAGTGAATAATGTCAAACATTATGGAAGCTTTTGTCTCACTATGTGAAAAAGGCAATCTACGCTGTTTGGCCATAGGCCAGATATTGCAATGCAAATGTTTGTTGAATGTAATTGTAGGAACAAACTTATGTAGAAGCAGCAACTTGGAGATGGAAACATGCTCTAAACGGCAATGCCAAACATCAATATTAGTGTTGATATTAAGATTGTTCATAATCCATCTGCCTGCAACTATGCCAACAATAGGACAAATGCAATTACCTAAGAATGCAAATGCATTACGAACGGAGGGTAAAACAGCTGGTACATCTTGAGGCTGTGTTTGATTACATGCTGAGATTTGCCCTTGCAATTGAGGTGCTAACATAGCCAAAATCTACTTACACTGATCGGGAGTAATAGTGAAATTTGAAAGAGAATTTATCACTTTTGAGTGATTGCCATAAGATGTTTATCCCACAACATTTGCAACTAGATTTTTCACTTTAGCAAGTATGTGACCAGGGGATAACCTATCAACTTATAGCATTTTCCCTTAAGATGACCAAGCATTCCACAATAACTACATACAGGTCTCCCCTTCTTCTAAAATTGATTAAGTGGTATGTTCTTTGATTTCTAAAAGATCTGTGCACCACATTGCTTGCAAAAGTTGTTGCCTCAAGATTTTGTTATCTCTTAGGAGTAACATCCTTATGCCTCTCATCTTGTAAGATGAGTGAAAATACTTTATTAAGTGAAGGCAATGGATCCTTCAGTAAAATTTGACTCCTAACACTAGAAAAATGCTCATCTAATCCCATTAAAAATTGCATCACCTGATCTTCACGCTTATAATCAATGCTTCTTATCTCAGGTCTATAGTTATCCAGTTCTTCCCAAAGGCATTTGAACCAATTAAAGTAAGATTTGACTGAACTATTCTCTTGCGAAATCGAAGCAATCTGCTTCTTTAGTTCATAAATGCGAAGGCCAATATGGCTATAACGATCCCTAAGCTCAATACAAATCTCTTGTGCATCACACTTGGAAAGAGCGCTTTTGGAATGAAATTAATAATCCAGGAAGAAACCACATGATTGCATCTTCTCCAAGCACTGTAAAGGAAATCATCCTGTTGTGGCTTGGCAATGGATCCATCAATTAATCATTCCTTGTTCTTGACACTAAGTGCCATAACAACAGCACGACTCCACGTCGCATAATTGTCCTCTTTTAGCACAATTGAAATAAGCTGCATCCCTATGTTATCGCCATAATGAAGATAATATGGACTGTTTGGATAAGTTATCAGTCTATTTTCCATGGAAGTCACATCTCCTCCAACCATTTCTCCAACTGAAGACTCGACGGAAGAATTATTGTGATGGGATTGATTTTGAACTGTTGTTTGAGTATTGGAATCTCTCGTCATACCAGAGAAGCTTCACAGCTCTGATACCATGTTGAATCATGGAGAGAAAATTCTAGAATGAAAGAAGAGAAACTTGGCCGGAAAATTATGTTCTCATTTCACATTAAAATGAAGTGTTCTCAGTACATATATATACAAAACAACGTTGTGTAACTCTCCTAACAGAATTGATACAATGACTTAAATAACCCTATGCTAATGTGGTTTAACAAAGCTATACATTAAACTATCCAGATGAAACTCAGCACTTCTCTGTTAATTGGGCAATTGGATGAATTATCTTTGTTAATCGATTTATGGTTGCCACTTTTTTAAGGAGGAGATTTTAGTTATTTACAGAAAATGACAGCTTTTTCTTAATAAATGGGGATCCATTATATTTTTTAGAAGATTTGAGACTCCTTCAATTGCCCGTCATTTTTTCGATTTTGTAAATTTCTTTTATTTTTATTTATTTAAAGAGGATCTCTACATGCAAATTTAATGGAAAAAATGGAGGGAAAGACATAATTTGCAATTAAGTGAAAGGTTGGACATGTCTAATGCTAAAAATATGTTGATGGTACATTAGTAACAGTTTGTAAAAGTAGAAAACGAAACGTGTAAATTTCCCTTATTCTTAATGATTGAGCACACTAGAAATTAATTATGTAAAGCCGGGTGTAAATATAAAAAGGCTATAAATTTAAAGCTAGTTTGTTGAGCGATAAATTATAATTATCTATTTATAATTAATGATAATTCTCGTACACTTGGACTTTTTTGGTTAGGTACAACAATAGACAATATAGAGGGAATAATACATCGTATTTATTATTGTGTACAGAGCATTGAGTTGGCCCATCGAGAGATAACATGTGGAACGAATAAATATCTACCAACTTTGCTAATAGGCGTATCATGAAATCATATGAGATTGACATATAAGAATACATATTGAAAGAGAATTCATTGAATACATAATCATTTACTCGCTACATGGCGAATATACCTTCCAAGGGAAAACAAATTTTTAAAATCGTCATTTGGCCGTACTCGCTACGAGTAAACCTACCACAGTATAACACATTGCATAAACTATCATATAACAGCCCTTTGTGCTGCAAATATCCCTAACAAGTGACAATACGTCGCATACATCATCATTTTGTCGTTGGCACAACTAATATACTTAATCATCACAGGTGAAATGGATGAATAAATTATCGTTTACCTATTATGTTGTGAATATACCTGCCATTGAAGAATGCAATATAAATATCTGTGTAAATTATATAGAATTGAAGACAAAGAACCGACTGACCACTTTATAGGTCTAATACCAAAACAATTTTATATTATTCAAAATAAATGAAATTATTTAGATTAATTAAAACTAAACTAGTTGACTATTCTCTCTTTTGTTACATTTTTCACATTAAAGATTCATAAATGAAAAGCGAGAACAATGACAAAATTTGTTGATGTATCATAGCTGGATTAGCATAGAGTAATAGAAGTATTATGATTGAATAAACAAAAAAAATCATCACATATATGTCGAGTATTTTCATTTCTTATGTTTACAATTAGGGTGGAGCCAAGGCGGCATAAAATTTTAAGACTCAATTATAAATTATTTAATTTATAAATAGATAAAAATGAGTGACAATGAAATTTGACATATATACATTAATTTGTGTATTATAAATTGATTTATAAAATTTGCTAAAGGGAGGCTAAATTTTTCTGTCAAAAGAATACAAAATTATACATACAAAAAATTTATATAATGATTCCATAGAAGCATTTGAGACCCGTCAAAGTGTGGGTCCTACCTAAATTGCATGTCTGACTCGTGGAAACTGGCCATGAAGAAGGATTCATTATAAGACAGCCCCCCTTCCCCCGAAGGGTTACTGCAAGTTCCACCATGAATCCTCATAGCCATTGTTGTACAGCTCTCTGCATTAAATTCGTAATCTGCAGTGTACTCACAGTTGAAGTCAGCCATTCCATTTAATTCACGCTTTTCGGTTGCTCCTTTAAGGCCTCTCATCATCTGTCTCTCTTTTCTTTAATCGTGTGCATATACAAAATGACAGTTCTGATTTTCTACCATTTCTACAGTACTTCTGTTTTCAGAGAGAGAGAAAATGGCCCCTGGACAACATACTTGCTGCGACAAACAAAAAATTAGGAGAGGGTTGTGGTCACCTGAGGAAGATGAGAAACTCATACGGCACATTTCTGCCTACGGCCATGGCTGTTGGAGTGCAGTTCCTAGACTTGCAGGTATCATTTTTAGAAACTTAATTTCCACACACACACGTGTGTGTAAATACAGTGTTTGCGCCCTAAAGAATCATCATTTTTAAAAAAAAAAATTTTAATCCCGATCGAAGGAACTCAACCCTCCCCTAAAAGGAGGCTTGAAATGAGTCCAAGAAAAGACTTTGCTCTTATCTCTTCATCTAAGCTTGGCCTCTAATGGGACCACATTTATATATACAGTTACATCAGTTTTGTTATTATTTTGGTGCAGGGTTGCAGAGATGCGGCAAGAGTTGCAGGCTGAGATAGATAAATCACTTGAGGCTGGATCTGAAAAGAGGGAGTTTTTCT
>CAIGRT010089977.1:0-11354 GCA_903798405.1 Fraxinus platypoda
TATGTTCGTGTAGCAAAACTCAAATAATTAATGTATATTATATTATATTTAATAAATTTATTTACCACCTGATTTTTGAAATATTTTAATAAGTTTGTTATTTATGAAATGTAAACTTTAAAACTAGGAATTATGTATTGTTCCCTATAAAAATTGTGGATGAAAATAGCAGTATCTGCTTCGTAAAATATGACAAAAACTTGGGTGACAACCAAATGAATTTGTGGCCCAAAACATACAGAACTTGTAAATAGGCCCAATCTTTATTTATGACTGACTATAACCAAACTGGAACCTACTCACTCCATTGTTGAGTGGCTAACTCGCCGAGCGAGTCAACTGCCGAGAAGGAAGCTCCACAGTTTCCAACTCTCACCAGTGAGATTCATATTTTGTTGTAAGATTATTCAATAATTTCGATCCAAAATTTCCAATTATGTAATTTATAAGCTTTACATGAAATCGTAGCGTGTAAGATTAGGGTTTATGGTTTTCCATTGTTACAATCTTTATTATGTAATGAGCTGTGGCCAAATTTTGATCTTTTCGTAAAGATTTGAAAATTTCCTGTTTTCAGGTTAACGGTGCTTAATTGCGTGCTCTTGAGCCCTTTTTTTTTGGGTTTCTTATTATGGTTATTAGTTATATACAGTAGTTAGATCTTTTTTGTTGGTTTCCAATCTATAAGTTCGACCGGTCCCAGTCGGTGCCCTGATGCCTATGCTGATTAGGTTTATCTGAGGTAATTAATTGTTTAGATTTAGCTATGTCTGCAAATAACAATAATCCACCAAAGAACATTGGGGCTTCATCCCCCTTCGGCAATTCATTGCCTGTGAACCCATCTGCTCAGCAACAAGTCGGATCTGGCTTTCCGGGGCAATTTCAACTGTCTCAGCTCACTGCTCATGCCCAAGCCATTGCTCAAGCTCAGTCAAAGGCTCAGGCTCATGCCCAAGCTCAAGTGCAGGCCGCCCATGCTCAATTCCAAGCGCAGTTGCAAGCTGCTCAAGGGCTTTCATTCAACCAAGCACATTCCAGTGGGGCAAATTTGGGTTCTCCATCTCCCTCTGTTTCAGGAGCTGGCAGTGCCAGTGCAAAAAGGTTTATGCAGAAACCACCTGTTCGGCCGACCGGCTTCTTGCCTACCAACACGGTTTCTCCTATGAGGACAATGGACGCTTCAGCTGCTGCTCGCAGGAAGAAGCAAAAGCTTCCAGAGAAGCAGTTACAGGAAAGAGTGGCTGCAATTTTACCCGAATCTGCTCTTTACACACAGCTCCTTGAGTTTGAGTCTCGCGTCGATGCTGCTCTGACGAGGAAGAAAATTGATATCCAAGAGGCACTGAAGTCTCCATCATACATACCGAAAACTCTGCGGATATATGTATTTAACACTTTTGCTAATCAGATTCGTACTATTCCTAAAAAGCCAAATGCAGAGCCACCTACGTGGACCCTTAAAATTGTAGGGAGGATTTTGGAGGACGGAATGGATCCTGACCAAGCTGGCATGATGCAGAAATCAAGCTCCTTATATCCAAGGTTCTCTTCTTTTTTCAAGAGAGTTACTATTTCCTTGGACCAGAAACTCTATCCTGATAACCATATGATTATATGGGATAGTGCTCGGTCACCTGCTTCTCATGAAGGCTTCGAGGTAAAAAGGAAAGGGGATCAAGAATTCACTGCAAATATACGATTAGAAATGAATTACATGCCCGAGAAGTATAAGCTTTCATCGGCTCTGATGGAAGTCTTAGGTATTGAAGTTGATACTCGTGCAAGAATCATAGCTGCTATTTGGCATTATGTGAAGGCAAGAAAATTGCAGTGTCCGGATGACCCTTCTTCTTTCAATTGTGATCCTCCTCTTCAGAAATTGTTTGGGGAAGGAAGGATCAGATTTACTGCAGTGACGCAGAAAATAACACCCCACCTGTTTCCTCCGCAACCCATACATTTAGAGCACAGGATCAAACTATCAGGAAACTGTCCTGCTGGAACTGCATGCTATGATGTCTTAGTTGATGTACCCTTCCCAATACAGAGGGAATTGAATGCTCTGTTGGCCAATACTGAAAAAACAAAAGAGATCGATGCCTGTGATGAAGCAATTTGTACTGCCATAAGAAAGATCCATGAGCACCGTAGAAGAAGGGCATTCTTTCTTGGTTTTAGTCAGTCACCAGTAGAGTTTATTAACACGCTGATTGATTCTCAAAACAAGGATCTGAAAGTTGTTTCTGGGGAAGCAATACGCAATCCAGAAAAAGAGCGTCGATCAGATTTCTACAACCAACCCTGGTATGTTCATAATTAAATTCCTGATCCCAATTAACTGTTTTTAGCTTACTTGATTGAGCCTTTGTTTGGTTCATTTTTCTCCAAACTCATTTTCAAACGCACATTCTTCATATAAAATAATTTTGCATGTGAACCCATAATTTTTCCGTACATTTTAACTATACATTCTCTATAGAATGGTTTTTTATTTTTTTTTTCACAAAATATATTCTCAAAAGATGTACATCAAACAGGCTCTGAATATCATCATTGTAAAGTGGTTGGGGAACTTATGTAGTTAACTTACTTCAATCAGAAGCTAGAACCCTATTTTGGATACAATTACCATATCATATAGGCAAATGGTTCAGACAGGAAGCTGGAGTTGAATGCTTGTAATGGATTTCGGAAGTAAGAGCATGTTTGGCTAGGCTTAAAATCCAATTAAATTTAAAAATATAGCCGTTATTGGATCTCACTCGTCTAATAAAAAGTCAAAAATAACGATTAGTTTTTCAATTTTAATCCGATTTTAATCTCTACCGAACACGCTCTAATTTGAGATGTTCCTGCTTTAACTGATTTTCAGATGATTAAAAACCTATGTTGCACAGACATTTCACACTTGAGGACATGTATCCAACAAAGCCATGTGCCCTTGTCCCCTTTTTTTTTTTTATATTTTTTTAAAATTACCGACACTCTAGGGATAGTTAGAGACACCTCTCTGATACATCATATACCATGTCCTATATAAAACAGTATAAAAATAAAGATAAAATATAAGAATTTAAAAATTTTAAATCAGTGTGTCCTCAATGTGTCCGTGTTTTTGTCCTTGCAGTTTAGTTAAGAACCTTATAATACCCTAGACTAGATATTGAAATTTGTTTGTATATCGGGCATGTCATAGACATTGTTATGTGCATTTTTTTTATCTGAATTGAAACTTGTTTCGACCTGAATTTCTTTTATTCAATAAAGACGAAATATGCGAGTATCGGTACTTGGTAGGCTTTGTTTTCTGCATGAGATATTAGCTGCTTCCGTTTTAGAGTTAAACTTACTTCCTAGCATTTCCCCTTAATACTGGACTTGTTATTGAAATCATAGTCTCTTCTTGACAGGGTGGAAGATGCTGTTATACGCTATCTGAATCGTAAGCAACCTGCAG
Source organism: Fraxinus platypoda (assembly GCA_903798405.1). Classification (NCBI taxonomy): domain Eukaryota; kingdom Viridiplantae; phylum Streptophyta; class Magnoliopsida; order Lamiales; family Oleaceae; genus Fraxinus; species Fraxinus platypoda. The sequence goes on from CAIGRT010089977.1 coordinate 3,461, forward strand.
ATGCTCCTGGAAGCACGAGTAGGCAGGAACCCTAAAGTGTCTACGGATATCTGAACCGTAAACCGCCTGCAGATGCTTCTGGAAGCCAAGTAGGCAGAATCCCTAGAGTTGCTAAAGAAAATGCAGTTGTTACTGTCTCTTATTGTTCGTTGAACAGCTACGTGGCTTTTTTACCACTGGTCTTCGCATTTCCAGTGGTAATGAACATTGAATCGTTTTAAAAGATAGTATATCTGGTCATCAGCACCGTGGTTTCACTTGCTGTTTCTGGTTGTCAGACATATCCATTACAGATTTATCTTTGCCAATGTGCAATAGCAGTTCTAGCTTTTAAGTGCTGTTGTTTGATTAGGACAGATGTTGGATCGTATGTCATTGTGTCGAAGCCAGCCTAAACAGAAACCCTCAAGATCTTGCTAGATGATTGTAGTAGTTATGGATGCTTCATATTTGATCTATTTGCTTTTGCACAAAAAATTGATCCTTTTCTTTCGAATCTGGCATGTGGTGCTCAAATTTTGGATCGAAATGTCTATTGACCTTGAATTAAGCCTTTGTTTCATTCTCATTATTTTCAAAATACATTTTTTTCTTTTCTTTTCAATCACATTTTTAAATAAAATAATACTACACACAAGTTCAAAACTTTTCCTTTTCTTCAGTCACACATTCTCCATTAATGTCTTATTTTAAAATGCATGCTTAAGAAAAAAAAATGAGTCTCAAAACTGCTTTTAAATAAGCACAGTCGAGTACAAGAGGCCTTTCGTGCTGATTGGCATTGCACCAAAAGATTAAGGACCATGAGTTGCTGACTTCATTAGCAATCTCATATTAGTCCTTGGTTGGTCTCTATTTTTCAAAAAATGCATATTATATTTGTTATGTTGGACTTGATAGGAAGCAGGAAGAAATGTGTTAAATTTTTGATGAACTATTTACGGAACATGTCTCAAAATATGGGAAAACTTGAGATTGCCTCGAGTTAATTTACCTAAATATTGAGACAATTATACAAAGTGAGTATATATTTGTTTAAGCAAACTTTCATCTGGCAGGTAGCAGCATATCAATCTTTTATTTCTGGTTATTATCAATGTAGAGATTTGTCATCATTCAAACAGCTCAAAGATTCCAGCACATTATTTCAAGAACAAAACATATACTTTTACACGTATAAAACCCGGGAATAAAAACATGTAAACTTTCTAACAGACATCAAATTACATGTTATCCACATTTAATGCAAGTTGAATGCATGACACAGTGACGACAGTGCAGGATGGTGGATCAGTAATCTGCTACTAGACTGCTTTGTCTACATACTGGAATGCCCGACCCGGACATGAACCCGGTGCCATGAGGTGTTCAGTATCCCTCTCAAGTTCCAAATGACTTCTACATTTTCAGGTTGTACATTTGCAGCAGTGTCCACCTGCCAATGACAGTAAAAAGTTGTACCACAGTTAACAGAGTCAAGGAAAGAACAGTGAAACTCGGCAAATAATAATTTCCACTTTCATGTACTAAAACAATTATCAATGACAACGGACGACAAAAACGCCAACTATATCTTCAAGTTTTTGTAAGAGAATGTTTGGCCAAGCAAAAAATAAATAAATAGATAATTCGGTAGAAGTTAGTTTTAAGTGGATTTTGTTTCAAAAAATCTTTGGATAACTTTGTTTGAAGAATTTATAAAGAAAAAAAAAGTAATTATATTGAACGTAACTCTTGCCTTGTATCAAAATAAGTAATTTTCAACTCACCAACGAAAAAGTGATTTATTTCAAACGTGCTCTAGAGTATTGCAAAACATATCTGCATGTACAACTCAAACACTATACTTCTTGTAAGAAATTTATAATATACCGCTTTAGCAACAATCTCAGCACTCTCTGGGATATCAGCCTCAACCTCGAAAAGCACCCATGCCCATTTGTCACTGCTTGTATCGTCAGAAATGTAAGGAATGCCAGCTTTCTGGAATCTGGAGGCTTCCATCCAGGTTTTGCCACCATCGATGGACACATCTACTCTATCTATGCCACGTCCACCTCCTGATACCGCATAACCCTTGATAGTTATCTGACAATTGACTCAAAGTATATCATAATGTCAACTTTACCCACAAAACTATTCGAGTAAGCAAATACAGCAACAATAAACTATGCCTCGTTCCCAAGAAATTTGGGGTTTGGCTACATGAATCTTTCTCTGCCATTCTGCTATGTTCATTGCTAGAAAGATCTATCGTGGGATTAAGTTCATACGCTCGAAGCAAGAAGCAATTGCATAGCTACACACCAGTGCCCTTCGGAATTTTGCATGTTAAAGAATAACGAAAAATTAAGCCATAGAAATATTTTATGGCAACGTACGTGGTATAAGCCACAGAGGCATGAACTGCTCCATTCATCAGCTAATTATTTCGTACAACATAATAACACGGATTTTAAGGAATACAATAGTTAATGTTCTCAACAAAACATTTCATTTTTTATGTATAACCAATGGCCAAGAATCCCATGTAGTCAGTCAATCACTTTAAAGTAAGCAAATTATTGAAAAGGAAATTAATGATTTTGGAAAGAGGTAATCATTATGGACATTCCAAACGAAACAAGGACATTCAAATGTAGGCGGAGTAATATTCTTATGCTTTTACATATCTTTATGAACACTGAATTTTAAAAATGCACTGAGACCAAATTCTTGTGCATACAAATGTATTTTCCATCTAGTTCCCCGAACTTCGAGTCTATCTAAAATAAGAAGTGTTTTCACCAGTTCAGTACACCAAATCAGCTAAAACAAAATTCACCTAAAGAGTTCTAGATATTATTCTCTCATTTTGGAATCTTGAATTTAGATTCCATATGAATATCGAAGAGTTGGATGCATAAGAATACATTGTACCAGAAAAGCATAATAGTCAGACTACCACCAGCTATTTAGATACCTGACACAATGTGAGCATCCTATGCTACTGATGATTCTCTGGCGAAAGCATATACTCTCACTGGAGTAGAATCAGTTGGTTTATGGTGCAGTAACCTTTTATAGTTTCTGATTTTCCGCAGAATTAACAAATTCTTTGACCAAAGTGGCATTTACCTCTGTGTGCACTCGCACACTTATTACACAGTTTGTGACTGCTCATATTTTAATCTATAGAACTCTAGCAAGTCTTCCATAAATAGGATTAATAATATCTCAAGGGTCTCCATCATATAGTCAAGTTAATTGCCGTTCAACTAGTCAAGTTATCATTTGTATCAATCCGTCCTTATCTCCTTTTGGCATTATCTGGAAAGTAGCTTCAATTGTCATTATGGTTTTTAAGCATACATACAAATCATTCAGGTATTCATACCACTTCTCATTGTATGTAAACCAAATAAGTAATACATACCAATCAATCGGGATACCGTCAACTATTGATACAGATACCTAATTTCAAGGAAGTACTGTAAAATCTAGCATCTATACCAATTCCTAAAAGTTGTCTGAATTAAGATTCGACTACTACATTATATTAGTAATGGTACCAATCATTTGGAATATTTAAGTAAGCGTACTGCCTAAAGGGGTTTGTGAATCATTCAATTTTGGTACCCCTAAACTTTCAATACAAAAGCCCTAGTCATCCCCAACTTGGTTACTTTAGCCCCAATTTTCCTCAACATTTGCACATGCTATTGCTATACATGCACTTCCGTTGCACTACTTGCAGTTATGATTAAGCTAGATTCATATGTTATCATAATTGTCGAACATACAGGTAAACTGATTTGGTTAGTTTATCTAACAATCGGTCTTTCTCCTCTCTAGACGTGATTTAAATATATTAGAAATTATGAGTATACAAATTTGTCTACATAGTAAGTATCCCAACTATAGGGGAAGTGTACTCTACACAAACAAAGTACGTAAGGATTGTAGTGTGGTTACCTTCATATGAGCATTTGTATGCCCAAATATCAATACCCATACTTGTTTCTCAAACTGCTAACTTACAGGTACTATTGCTATACCTATTATGTAATGGTTCCAATTTATTAGAAGGTCAACGGGAAAGCTACCAATGCAATTGGTACACATACCCTTAACTTAGGCGGGGACGCTATTTGGGCCTATAAAAGGATTTCATGTTCCATTCCCTCTTTTCTTTTCTCTCTCTTCGTGACGCATACTGTGATCTTTCATAGTCAGCTCAATTTTTAGTACTCCTACAAGTCTACTATTCTCTCACTATTCGGAATCAATCACACATGGAGAGCAATCCTAGGACCTGTGGGTTATGGGTCAACCACGCTTCCATGTACATGCTCTAGGCTTCGTTTTCTATTTATTGAACGATTATTTTAGATTGTCTGATAATTTTAAATGCTCATAGGTTGGTCTAGACATTATGGGATCATTTTGCCCTTTTATGATCCTTTCCATTTCTAGTTCTGATTCTAGTCTTAGAATCATTTTGGTACTGCTTGGTATTGGTTACGGTATTAATACTGTTTTGACAGGGCAATGCTACTCCTACCATGAATTACTTGCTAAGTTTCTGCTGTTGTTTTTGCTACATTACCATTTCTTCTAAGTTCTTTCATTTTCGTTGCAACTTAATAATTTCTTATGTTTTCATGCCTCATATATAGAATGTCTAGGTCTCGTCTGTTCTAATTCAAAGAAAATAATTACAACATAACATAATCATAGAATTTAAAACACAACGTACTTGTACAGCTCGGCTTGTCTTTGTGATGTTTGGATTTTATTGCAGTCTACAAGACTCATAATGTGCTTTGACACCACCACAACAACACCCCTTTTCTGAATTTCTATTTATATAATATACATCTTTATACATGAAAACTTCTCTTTTACCTTTTGCAAAACAATGTTGATGTAATGACTCATGGGTATGGGTACTACATCACTAACTTTGTTACTTGAACTGGGTAGATGTACCCATAGACTGGTAGGTGTACCATGATATTGGGTACTTTACTGACTCTGGGCATAATGCTACATTAACTTAAAATTCATTTTTGTGCTATAGTACAAACATGATGCAAAAGTTTTTTAGGCCAAACTGTAGGAGATAAAAGTCGTACTTTTTATTTCATTGCAAATACTGTAATTTCGTAACATAGTTATCATCCTTTCAAAAGAGAGGGTAGGTTATTATGTAGAACACAGAGACATTTATTTATCCTACATATGACTTTGAGCTTTAGAGAAAGCATAATCATATATTAATGCTGGTATTTAATAAAACTCCCAGCCATCATGCATCAAATCCCAACTGTTCTCTCTATATTCTAAATAGTCACCAAGCATAATAATTTGAAAAGTGGAAAATCAAAAAGAATTGAGTATAGCACACTTAGTGAATGGAATATGATGGACGTGTGCAGATGCATGAATGTCGTGATATAATATGGCATTCTCTCTCTTCTGTCACCCTTCTTTTATCTAATGGGCTCTACTTGAATCCACGGCCGTATCACCTGAGCTCAAGTAAATACGGGCAAGGGGCACAAAACCAATTTAAAAGGCCAACCGCTTGCATAAAAACAATTGATGGGCACAACACATGATTCCATAGTGTATATATTTTCATGATGTAAAACACGCTTCTTTCTGTTTCTTTCTTTCTTTAATGCAATCGTCATGCTAACACGTTGATAGTGCTTCAAGATGTCTCATTTATGAACTGTGCATAACATATTTCTCGTGCTCATGCTACTTCCATAATCTGACAGTAACATATTGTTACTAAGCAGCATAGAAATCGAAGCTTAAAGCCACATAATAGAACTTGGCACATAACATATAATTGCAAATAAGTAAACTCCTATCTACGTATTCCACTCACAAGTTCAACGTGTAACCATTTTCACAATTAATACATAAAAATAATTTGCATAAATAATTATGGAAATTCTAACTATATCATATACATAATTAACTATATAAATCACTCATGCATACATTTGTTCCTGCCAAGTATGTTCAGTAATACATTTTTATACTTCATAGCAGTAATATAATACCCTCACCAGGTATAGGTACCCAAAATAATATTCCATTTTCTTAAGCATAGGGTGTCGATACCCCTTTTATTGCTCATATTTCAGGTTCTGCTTAGAATAAGGTACGGGTACCTTTAGCTTAGATTAGGGTACTTCTTATTCGAGTATGCTTACATGTAGGCATGGGTATTTTAGCAACTGTACCTATCTAGATAGGTAAGGTACTTGTGAACCAGCACAAAACTCCATTAATGGCTATTTCCAAGGTCGGTTCATGTTCAGATCTAATTTCCTTCATTCCTCTTTCATTTAAAATGTGTTCCAGGTTCTTAAACTTTCAAATTCATAAAGCAAAACAGGAATTGGAGATTCTAACCTCTTAACTTCTTTATTTGTCTTCTTCCTATTCTTTAATTTTGCACCTTCATTTCTCCTCTAAACTGTGGTGTGTGTATGTGGGCTAGAAAAAGGTTTGTCTGCTGAATAATGATTGATATAGGAGTCTTAATCTATTAGTTATTAAAGGGCAGTAGGGGTGGGCATGGTCCGGTTCGGTTCTCCGGTTCTAAAGAGAACCGAACCGAACCGAACCTGAAATTTTTGGGTATTTACAAAATGGAATCGTCGGGTCTAAATTTAATTATAGAATCCTTCGGGCTCGGTTCCATTCGGATTAGTTCGGTTCAGTTCTATTCGGTTCCGAGATTCCGCACAATAATTAAATTTTTTTAATATAACGCTGCATTAATTCGACTATGACATATTCAATCTTAACTCTTACAAAATAACATAGTCCAATCTCGTGATATCTTTTGCACCTCTTTGTTGAGTTCTTAGATTTGACTGTTAAAATCACAGAAAGAGGAAGATGGTTAATTCACAATAACAAAACGGAAGAATCATACTATGGTAGAATAAGATATTTAGGTAAAACTTAGGTCAATTTGATTAAGTTTGGCTTGGCTGAAAATTAGAAATAGTAAAATCATATTTTGGGTTTGGACTAAATTAATTAGTTAGCAAATTTATTTAAAAAAATAAAATAATTGACTTTTTAAGATAAAAAATTAAGGAGATTCGGTTCTTATTTGATTCTTATTAGGTTTTTCGGTTCTTAGTTTAGAACCGAAAACCAAACCAAACTCGTTGATTTTCGATTTAGATACCCGTTCGGGTATTTAATTTAAGAAAAATCGCTTGGTTCGGTTCATGAGTTTTGTCTAACCCTAATATTCATACCACAATTTTTATTTTTTGTACAACTTTTTAATTGCACTTAAAATTCCTAATCTTTGCTCATTGTAGTACTTATGTCCCTAAAGATTTTTATGTCATTCTTAATATTGCATAACATTTGCATGATCGTAATAGAATAAAGATGAATGAAAAGTGCTGTTGAAGATTGATCAAATTTAGGGTGTGTTTGAGCCACATTATNTTCAGGAGTTTTGTCCAGCCCTAAAGGGCAAGCTTTGAATGGAAGAAATGAGGTGGCTTCACATCAATATAAACAAGATTTCTTCATAGTAGATGGGTTTCAAATCTGGTTCACTCCTTAAAGTAGCGAGGGGGCAGGTGACACAGTGTTCACATCTCCTTTGTGTTCGCCGAAGGGGATGCATGGCTGTCTTGATGGCCGCCGCCCATGCATCGGGGATTTTCCCTTCTCCTTTTTCTTCAACTTCTCCGTTCATCGTTGTTCCATTTTCTTCCTGCTCAAGGATTTTTTTTTGTAAGAATTTGAACCTAAATAAGATTGACGAGCTGGTGATTTGTGGCAGGATTTTTATTGTGACTGTAAAATAAGAAAGAATAGAATTCTTTTATTCTTCTGATTGGTAAGGAGAATACACGTA
>CAIGRT010089979.1:0-14763 GCA_903798405.1 Fraxinus platypoda
ATTTGCTCCACAAATATCACAAATATGTGGAGATTGTATCATATGGGCAAAACATGGCAGTCCATTTTACATCAGAGATAGCGACGCGAGCAGCAGCGGACCAAGATTATGACGAGGAGGATGATCACATTCTACCTCCTGCACAGCCAGATCCACCTCCTAATTTACAGGCTATAAGGCAGTTGTTTGCGGGTCTAATAGAGACTAATAGGACATTACAGTATATAGAGCAGATGTTGATAGCTTCGCATGCCAGGGATGACAGAGAGCGTGCTAGAAACGCCAGGTTGCAGGGAATTGAGCAAGATATCAGTAGGTTATCGACTGAGCTATTGACTTTGCAAAAAGAGCATGACATTATGGGGTGACGTTTAGACAGATGCACAAGGCGGGTTGAGGACATGCATATCTGAAATGAGGCCATATATAGCATACTAGAGATTATGAATATAAGGGGTGAGGCTATGTACAGTAGATCAGAAGACACACATCGACAGATTAATCAAATGTGTATTATGATGAGAGACCTCTACTCCCGGTCCACTCCTCCACCATCTAATGCAGACCCGTCTGGATCTGGAGCGTTCATACATTTCTATCCATGACCTACAGACTGATACCAGGAGAGTACCTGTTTCCTTTTCTGCCCTTATTTTTTTGTTTACTGATTGCACTATTTTTAGACATTAAGGGCAATGTCTGTATCTAGTGTGTGGGTGTGATTTTCATCGAGTCTTGTGTTTTGTTATTTTCTGCATGCTTGTGTGATAAAAAAAATTAATAATAAAAAAATAGAATTTCAGTTTTATTTCTTATTTTTATGTATTTTTGCATGCTTGTGTGGGTCAGATAATCTGCTAATGATGATGTATATATTGGAACATAGAGTTGGACTATAAATTATGGATAAGTTATATGTTAAGTTAGTTTGTGCTTATTTATGTGACATTTGTTATTTTTGAGCACAAGATTTATGTTCTGCATTGTAAAGAAAAAAATTTGATTCATATTGTTAAGTAGGTTGAAAATAATGAACCATGGATGCATAGCCTGAACAACCATTATATTATACATCCTTAAACCAATTTTAGATAGTTTGGGGGTGATTGAGCTGTTGTAGGGAGACATTGAGATATATATGGATTCCATGTGTGTTAAATTTCATGTGGATTATTTGAGACAAATAAGATGAAAATTAGGTTGAAATCTTAAGTTGATGGTCAGTTTTTGAAAATATGTGTTTAATAAGGGGCATTACATGGATCATAAAAAAAATTAATGAATATGTGGCGTTGTCTTATTGTAAAACTTCTCTTTGTAGCATTTATGACTCTAGTAATTAAGCCTGCAAGGGTTTCTAAAAATCTGGTGCCGTATGGTCATCTGACTTGGGAGTTATCGACTGAAAGCTCGCTACAATAATCATTTAGAAGCTTAATGGAGAAGAGTCTGCACAATAGTTTTAATTAAGCCCTGAACACTCATTTGAAAGAATTAGACTTTTGACAAGAGATTATTAGCTTAATTGATTCTTAGAGGTTGAAGCAANGCTACAATAATCATTTAGAAGCTTAATGGAGAAGAGTCTGCACAATAGTTTTAATTAAGCCCTGAACACTCATTTGAAAGAATTAGACTTTTGACAAGAGATTATTAGCTTAATTGATTCTTAGAGGTTGAAGCAAAAAAAAAAAAAAAAAAAAAAAAAAGGAGAATTCGCATTTGTTGATGTGTTGAACTGCAATTAGTAAAATTAACCAAACTAGAGAGAGTGGGGATTAGTATTATATTAAAAATTCAACCTTATATCATACCTTGGGAAAAGAGTGAAAATAATGAAGTTTGTGGGTATGTATCTTACAAGCGAAGAAAGGAAACATTTGGCCATAAAGGGTCGGGAATTGAATTTGCATTGAATAGGTAGATAATGATTTAGCATTGTGATTATGAAGTAGTTTATAGTTTCAACTCTGAAAGTCCAATCCTAAGGCTAAAAGCAGATTATCCAATCAAGTTATTTATGAAAATTGGTGTAGTGAAGTTTTATTTTGTTTGAGGACAAACAATTGTTCAAATTTAGGGGTGTTTGAAGTGTATTTTATACACTTATATGTAGTGTTAAATTCGAGCAATTATTGTTATTTTAAATGAATTGAGGCTTAATTTTGTATATATTTTATTTGTTAGGTGTATCTCGATAAAAAACGATGGAATTGGACAAAAGGAGCAGAAACTTGGCTAAAGTGGATATAATCCAAAGTTCGGGGACTAAATCGCAAAATGCTAATAGATGATTTGGACATAGTATCGACGATTGGAGAGAGGTTGGAGTCAATTAGATAGAGTTGGAAGATGGAGGATCAAGAAGATACAAAAAATGTTTTAAAATAACTAAAGAATGAAATTCGGGAACGAAAGTGCAATAAATGGGAAATTGTATAACGGCGCGCGCGCACAGGCCAATTCTCTCACGCGCGTACGGGCATGTCTTTCATCTACCAAGAACAAAATCAATGAACGGCGCGCGTAAGGAACTATATGGCGGGCGCGCGCAGGCCATTTTTGGGCCTGAACAACCCAGTTTCCTTATTCTATCCAAATTCTTATAAAAATCAAATTTAACCTATTTTTTGGAAGAAAAGCGGCGTAAACAACACATAGAACATATCAAATCTTATTTTTCACCAGAAGAAAGAGGCTAGCACAAGATTCAAAGGCAATTATCACAAGAGATTGAAGATTCAAAGTCCGGGGTTGAAGATTAACGAAGAAAAAAAATTGGTTTTTCACTTTTAATTCATTGTTTTTCATTCCGGGCGATGTTTTTCCAAATATTTTTGTGTAATTTACATAACAATATGATAGGCTAATTATTTTCTTGTATTGGATGAAGATGAAACGTGTTATTATTCTTTTTTAATTCAAGACAAAGAGTTACTTAATTTTTTATTTTTCTTGATTAATCTTGCATACGTAATTTTATTATTTGATTGCTTGATCACCAATTAAATATATAGTTGCTTGTTGTAGTGTTGAAAGACTCACAATAGGTCTAGAACATTGCTTGATTAACATGCGTGCAATAGATATTACAAATAATATTTATCACGTGTGCTGTTTTTTAGATAATCTAAGTTTTAATGCATTCTATTCATTCAAATTCAGACTAGGAATAGATTCGGGTCGTGATTAGAATATATTTAATTTGTCTTGGAAAAGAGAATTAAATGCAATAGATTTATCAATTGTCAAGAACGTATGAACGGAATTAGATTACGAATCGAGAATTGAAATAGATAATAATAGGTGGATTCGTAATCCAATACATTCATTCCATATAAATACAAAACTCGAATTTTATAAGCTTTCAATTCCATATAAATACATAACTCAAATTTTACAAGTTTTCGTAGAATAATTTAGAATAATTATCAAACACAATTCCATTTTGTTTGCTCACTTTGAATCTGAATAAAAACTAATACACTTGATTGAAATTTATTCCCTGTAGGACGATAACTCTTAACTCATCACATATTACTTGTCAACGATCTCGTACACTTAAGGATTTTGCACGAACAACGTCATTCTTCTGGTAGGTGTTGCCTGTTCGTTTGACTCCTTCATCTGATTCTTTTTCGATCTTCCTTCCCTATTCATTTATATCGGAAGCGTCAATGGTTAAGTCCTGGATTCGGCCATGTATCTGGACTCGTGATAAGGGCAATCAAGGGTGCATACGTCCAAATTTGTATCTTTTTTTTGTAAACATCATCAACATATTATGTAATAGATTGAATGTCATGTGAAAGTAATAAACAATAACATGACTGCAAGGGATCCCTGTCATCTGCCACGACGACATGAATATGTTTTTGCACCTAGATCAAATGCGTGTAGCATTTGGATTGCATTGTGACGTAGTTGGCTGCAAGGAATCCTTGTCATAGTCCGACTCTACAAAACCTTTTACTAGTTTATCCATTATGTCATCTTCATTATGTTCATTTGTGCTCCGATCGCCACATTTCGTTATCTGTTTAACCTCTTCGTATTGTACATTACCAACACCAACATCATACAAATGAAATTGCTTCAAACATATCCCATGTGAAGTAAAAAGGCTTTACATAGTCCATGGACATCACCGTACCGTGTTTGTACATCACATTGTTCGGCTTATGAAAAAACCTACACCGTGACTTTTAAAGACATTCTAAAAATCTATAAAAGTCTCTATTAAATACACTCTCAAAAATCTATATTGAATAATTCCAAACTTTTTAAATCTTTAAAAGTATTTATAAGTTCCAATTGAATACACTCCTTTAAATCTACCCTCACTCAATGCAATGCGAAGAATAAAGTAAAATAAAAATAAGTAAAAGGGCCTAATTTGATAGTGATGAGAGTAATTGAATAAGCACTATATAATTTTCCTAATCAGTAATTGAAACACCATCACATAAAAACAACTAACTAAACCTTACTTGCAATATATTTGCAAAATAGAAATTGGATTGTATTTGAGGATATCACAATTTATACTTTAGCGTAAAACGTTTGTGCTCAAAAGTAACTTTTATAGAAAACCATCTGCCTAATAACGTAATTTTTATTTAAGCTACAACCGAACATGCAAAAATATCCTCATTTTGACTTTTAGCCACAAATTAATCTATTTTTTCTTTACTTTTGACATTATCAAGAAATGCGTTTGATACTTGCCCTTGGAATATACAGAATCAAAACTTAGCTTATTATAACTTGTCGAAATATCGCTAAAATGTGTAAATCTTAATGCTTCCAACTTACACCACAATGAAAGCATCACAAGAAGCACACAACTATTACATCGGTACACAAAGTTCATGTAAATAAATTTCAAAATCGTATTTATGTAAGTTTCAAATGACTATAGTATTTTTCCAGGTAGCATTACATACACATTCACTTGCATTATAAACTTCACCACAATAAAGCAAACTAATTCAACCTCTTCTATTCATCCATCATATATTTGGCGCATCAACAAATTAAACAAAATAATCATCGCTACAAAGTACCCATTAGTCAAAGAGCAAATAATTAATGGTATTACTATTAGAAGCAAAAAAGCAGAAATTCAAGCAAATAATAAGCTTAATACAGAAAGAGCAAATAATTATACCATCTCGAACCCATTTCACCAAAAAAAAAAAGTGCAACTTTCATACCATCTTATTTTTAAATTTTGACAATTAATTTATTTCAAAATTTATTAAATTACTTATTATATTACTACCGTTGACCTCGAAATTGTTAACAAAAAAATCCTCTCATCTAGCCAGGATTTTGTCTTTCTAAACTCACTGATTTTATGGCTCAAATAGGATCAAGAAGAGAAATGATTATTTGAAATGAAGACATTCAGATTTGCATGCTATTATTTACTCCTAAAATATGCCTATTTATAGATTTCTAGTGAGATAATTGGGATAATTATGTCGTTTCTGTTCATGCCACATAGTAGTAATTGATTAGTGAACTTCTAACTTAATCTATTAGCATTTCACATATTATTCACTTGTCCACGTGTTTCTCATTAATTGTTTGTGAAGTCATGCTTTATATTCATATCACTTGTGCTTAGATAATAGTTTCTGTTGATATGGAATATATGGTGAAATCAGTTATGTACATTTGCTCGTTGTTTACTCTCAAGATTGATTATAGGGACTCTCGCTACAAATGCTCGCTTACCTTAACATGGGTCGCGAATGGTTTGATTAACTTTGATTAAGTTTTCTTGACAATGACATAAGTTCACTACTATTCCTTTGTAAATTCTAATTGATAACAAATAGCCCCCGAAGTTCAAATTTAATAATTTATTCTAGGTTTAAGACTTGATTATTCAATTTCTATGTTATGTGAACCTACAAATATTTTGATTATATCAAAATTTATTTTGATGGTATGAGCTTTTCATATATTATTGTGACAAACGAACCTAAAAATTTTAACAAGCCTTTTGGCTTGGTTTTTACGGCTTATTTGATTTAAAGTGAAAATGAGGTTGGATAATTAACAAATAGTCCCTGAAGTTTGGGCTTAAGGATTTATGAGCCTCTGTTTGGTACACATTAAAATTTTCATTCTCATTCTTCTACTCATTTTCAACCACACATTCTTCAATAAAATAATATTTTCTATCACATCAATAATTTTTCCTTCTTTTTTAACCACAGATTTTCCATCAATATAAAATTTTCATTCTCCTTCTTCTACTCATTTTCAACCACACATTCTTCAATAAAATAATATTTTCTATCACATCAATAATTTTTCCTTCTTTTTTAACCACAGATTTTCCATCAATCTACTATTCCAAAATACATTCTTTCAAAATAATGTGGCTCAAACACACCCTAAGTAGTGAATTTGTGGTCTTGTGGTAAGGGTTTGTACTGAAATATCCAAGATATTTGACTCACCAATGACAGCTGACGTGTGGTACGTTAAAGGGACATTTTATGATTGCAGCCATTTTTTGAGTGTATAAATGGGACTGTTGTGTGTTCAAGGTACATGGCATGTGCTCATTAAATCTGTGTGTTACTTACACATGATTTGATCCGTTCGTTTGCAATATTTTTGGACGTCTCTTTGCATTCAATGGTTAGGATTACTTATTTTCTTGACGATCAAGATCATTATTCACATGATCCAACGATCGGCATCCTTCATCAGAAACTATAAATATGATACTTTGTTTTAGGTACGATTTCTTATTCTTCGAAAGTTTCTTTCTTCAATTCAGTCTTTCCTCCCCAACAGCTGTGTATCAGACGCTGAAGGTGTTTTTGGCGATTTTCTCTTTGCTTCTTCCTCTTAAAAATCCTTCAAAACTTTTCTTAGTTACATACTTTGTGTTCATTTTCTTCTCATGCGTTTTCCTTCTTTATTCATCATTAACTGCATCCTGGTGAGTTTTTATTTGAAAGTTCTTAGGAGTTCGATTCTTTAGGATGTCTTCTCAAAGTAGTTCCTAAAATAAATCCCTTAGTGTTGAAGCCACTAGTTCTAAATTTAAGGACGATGGAGCGAATTCATCATCTTCATCTTCTGTGAATATGTTATATTCTGATGCTGTATCTCGGATGGCGGTTACCCAAACTGGTATGCACGTAAATTTTCAAAGCTTTAGGCAAGGTGAGGGACTACACCTTAGGGATGAGCCAAACGAGCCTTTGGATGAGCTTGATGGTTCTAGTGGGAGTCAAGATGAAGATGTCGTTTATGAGGCTTCAGAGATATTTTCCAATATTACCGAAATGGATTTAGCTAAGATTAGATATAGGTTTAATATCCCCGAAGATATCGAACTAACGTGTCCTGGACAATTTCAGACTGTGGATCATCCACCCCATGACTGTATTTCAGTTCACAAAAATTCGATGGACATGCGGCTTAAGGTTTCCTTTCATCATTTCTTCTACGAGGTTCCTGGCTCTTTTAACCTCATCCCTACCCAACTTTGTCTGAATGGGTGGCTCAAATGGTTATGTCTTTTTTTTTATGGACCACTACAGGTTAGAGGGGAATTATCCTATGATGTTTTTAGGTCAATTTACCACCCAGTGAAGACTGTTAAAAAAGCTACCTATCTTCTCCTTACTCTCCAAAAGCTTGTCCCAACCTTCTAAATACTCTAAATAAGGTGCACAACTGGAAAGGTAGTTTTTTCTTCGTTAGAAACAATAGGGTTCTACGGCTAAACAACCCTAACGCCATAGTCACAGTGCCTCGTTATTAAGGCAAATACTGTGACTATAGTTAATTCGTGCTCACTTCACTTCGTTTGAATTTATATTACCACTTCTTTTTTCGAGAAGGCCAATTGATTCTATAATTCTAGTAATCATATATCTCACATTACAAAATTGTATAAAAGAGCCTAGTATTTATAGGGAATATGTAGGGGACGTCCAAATTCTCTTGGTAGAGTTGTTGATGAAGTAGAATACCAAAAAAAGAGTCCAAAACGAAATATGGGAGAAAAAAATCGAAAAAAGGGAACAGATGCTGTGGCGCCTAGGCGCTACACTCCAGGCACCTAAGCGCCCGGGCTAGCGCCCAAGAGCCGGCTGGGTTACGGCCTAAAAATTTACAAAATGCTTCCAATGATGTTCTTCTCTATTCCGAACTATTTTTCAAGTCCAATACCAATTTCCAACTCCTAATGGGTATCCAAAATAGAACTTCAACTTGATATAGAACTCCAATAGCTTTCCAAATTTGAATTCTTCATGACGTGCACTTCAATTAGAATTCTTTAATACTTCAAACAAGGAATTCGGGTTACACCCAAATTCTAACAATCTCCACTTTGACACGAATTTCACCAAGAAATGAACTGACTTCTTCAACAATAACTCAAAAATTAAGTTCTCCAACAAAACACAATACTCCACCTCTTCCAATGAATCCAAGCACTACTCTTATAGAATTATCTCGGATTCCCAAAAAATCATAATGATTTTATAATTTACCAAAATGGGTTGTAACAAAACCCAAAGACAGAATCAATACAAAATTCTTTTACCAAAGGCCCCCTGCTAGATTGAACATCTTCTACTCCACTTAAAGCATGCTCAACAAAATCAGCATCTACGTACTTTGTTCCACTGGATCCGTCTCTAGAAACTGAATACAATAGCACCACATGTGAGTTGTACTCTTCAAATATGACCATTTATGAGCTCCTAAAGGTATTGTACCAAACTAAATATCCACAACGTTACTGAATCTGTGATGATTGACTCTTCTAGATTCTGTATGACCCTACAAGATGTATAATTGAGACATTTTATGTCCTTCCAATATAACCTGGGCACCTTTACAAACCTTCAAGGCTCTACCTCTACCTCCACCAAAGAACTCATAACCTTTTGAATCAAGGATAGATTCATCTTCAAATCTGAAACATGTCGAACGTGGCCAAGTGTTCTAATTGTTCCATCCAAAAGTTTCAATCTAACCGTACAAATTCCAGCAACCTGACAAGGTGCGTTGTTTCCCATAACCACGACACATTTGGAAACAATTTCATATGTATCAAACAAGTCCTTATTAGGACACATATGAAACACACACGCTAAATCAAGAATCCAATCATCTTCCGATTTAGACTCAATGTCAGAAATAGTTAAGAGATCTCCATCACTTACAACATTCTCCGCGAGGTCTTCTTTGCATGAAGTATCTAAATATACTTGCAGCTATCATTTCTTTATTCTTCAATTTGTAGCAATCATTCTTTAAGTGCACCTTCTTCTTGCAGAAGTTACAAAACCAATTACTAAACTTCGACTTTGATCTGCCCCTTCCAAAATCACCATGAGCAACAAGGCCAGCTCCATCTCTAACCTCAGAAACTAGATGCATCATCTTCTCTTTTGAAAATAAAGCATCATACACCTCCTTAATGGTGAGAGTATCACGACTATATAAGATCGTGTCTCTAAATGAAGAAAACGAAGCGGACAACAAATACAATAGGATCAAGGCTAAATCTTTTTCATCTTACTTAACTTCTAATATTTCTAAATCACTGACGATCTCCTTAAATACGGCTAGGTGATCTTCCAATGATCCTCCTTCTGCCATGCGATAAGAGTATAATCGCTGCTTGAGATGCAATCATGCTCAATTGCTCCAACTTCAACCATAAAGCAGTTGCTGAACCCTCCTTCAAAACGTCTTAAAGAATGAAATTTGATAGATGAAGATGAATGTGAGAAACTGTCTTTTTATCCTTCCGTAATTTCTCCTCTGCGGTTAAAGTTGCTGGCATCTTGTCAATTCCTAGCAACGCATCATCCAAATCCTGCTGTCAGACACTGTGCGCATCTTAACCTGCCATAGCGAAAATCTAGTGCTTCGATCCAAAAGCAGAATATCATATTTCATGATAACCATCACGAACAGAAAACTTCGAACAAATCAACCCTACACTCTTGCGGAACTGCTGAACCTAGGCTCTGATACCACTTGTTGTGAAACAACCAAAATATCTCTTGTTACAAGAAATATTAATATGCCCGGATCGCTGATAACAATGTTGGAAATACGAGAATTATGTATTGTTTGAATACCACTTGATGAAACCAACAATCGGAATGAATTGTTGAAATTATATGGCAAACAATGAAGTATTAGATCAAGAATAAAAGAAGACAAGAATATGACAGAGGAATTAAGAGATTTTATTGATTCAATAATAATGGAGAAAGGGAGAAGATTACAATGGATCCTATAATTTTAGTAATCATATATCTCACATTACAAAATTATATAGAAGAGCCTAGTATTTATAGGGAACATATAGGGAACGTCCAAGCCCTCTTGGTAGAGTTGTTGATGAAGTAGAATGCCCAAAATACGAGTCCAAAACGAAGTAGGAAACAAAACAACCAAAACATATAGGGGACGTCCAAACCCTTTTGGTAGAGTTGTTGATGAAGTAAAATGTCAAAAAATCGAGTCCAAAACAAAATATGAGAGAAAAAATTGAGAAAACAGAACGGGGCAGTGGCACCTAGGCACTACCGGGCGCCTAAGCGTCGGGGCTAGCGCTTGGGCGCCCTAGGAGCTAGCCTTGTTGAAAAGTAGCAAACCAACGCTTAGGCGTTGGGTTACGGTCCAAAAATTTCAAAAATGCCTCCAATGATGTTCTTCTCCGTTCTGAACTCTTCTTCAAGTCTAATACTAATTTTCAGCTTCCAATGGGCATCCAAAATAGAATTTCAACTTGATATAGAACTCTAATAGTATTCCAAATTTGAATTCTTCATGACGTGCACTTCAATTAGAATTTTTCAATACTTCAAGCAAGGATTTCAGGTCACACCCAAATTCTAACACATTACTCTTTTTGTGATGATTAATTTTAGCCCAGACACAATCAAAAAATGCCATAAGAGAACTTCTCGAGTAACCTATCTTTCATACGGATCTTTCCTTGCTGTCAGATGGAGGATCAAGGGGTGCATCCTCATAAAGGACTGGAGGATACAAAAGTCCCTTCTCTAAAGTAGGTTATATCCATGTAGGGACCTCGATGGTCTTCTGTTGATGTTACGGCTACCATTCCCCTCCATGACGTTCGTCGATGGAATCAGCAACAGTTTCTTTACCGCTTTTCCCTAGGGAACCTACTTTAGAATAAAGGAAGGTACCGAGTACATATACATTCATTCGGATTCCAAGAGAGCTCATTCTATGGGGGATCTCTTTCAAAGAGACTGAATTCGAAGTCTTTATTTGATTCGTGTCTTAAAGAAGAATTGGATTTCAACATCCTTTCGACCCTCCCTGCCTTTGTATCCCAAGCAGTAATGTTAGTTTATATGTATAACGAATCTTGGGAAAAATAGCTGAGGAAAACATTCAGATAGAAAGGGAAAAACTAATTGATGCTCATCTCTCATGAGCTTCAGTGCTTCATCATGATCAACAGGCGTGAAATATGAGGTATGTCTTCTGTGAGCTACCTCTTTGGAGAAGAAAGTGGAGAAATTGGAAAATAGGTGCGCAAAACTTCAGAAATGGGTGGATGATGTTGAAAAAAGAAAAGGTGAAGTACAAGGACTTGACCAAGAATGCTAAAGCTGATGCTGTCAACGAAGCTAAGCTGTTTGGCTGATATGAAGGATCTCTAAGGATCTGGAGCAAAATAAAGAATGTAATATTGCATTTTTTACGAAGGCCAATCACGAGATCAAAAAGCTTCAGGATAAGATCCAAATTACAAGAATTGCATAGTATATTCCTGTTAAAGACCTTGAAAATGCAAAGAACGAGCTTGCTTTACTTCATAATTAAATAGAAAACTATAAACGAAGATTGCCATTACGGAGTCCAGCTTGGCTGAGATGAAGGCTCCCGAAGATCTCTTTTTGAAGATGGTATGCAAGGATTGGGAAAACAAAGTTATTGATATATTAGAGGTTTTCCATCCTGGGTGGAATTTGAGCTTCCTCGATGCTCGAGAGAATACTACCGATGAAACTCCCTATTCCGAGCCTACTTAGATAGTTGGCGAGACTTCAACTACTCTTTCTCTTCCTGTCAAGACTTCGCCTCCTAAGGATCCGACATATAAAGCCTCGACAAATGATTTAGTTCCTGTTGCCAAAACAACTCTGACTTCCGTAAGTGATGTTGTTTGTCTACCTCCCACCAAATTGATTCCAACTAATGAGGTCACTTCTCAGGCTAACTAAGAGGGCTCAGCCTTCAAAAACCTCCAAGAATTGGTTAACCTAGAGAAGTAATTTACTTGTAATGTTTAATTTTTGTTCTTGTAACGAAAAAATGTTAATTTATTTTTCATATTTAAATTTTCTTTCTTTTAAGTTTGTGAGCTCGCATGGAATTCATGACGTGTCTTATATTGGTATTGCATTTTATAGCATTTTGTCAATCTCGAACTTTCAGAATTTACTTATATAATTGATTCGTTTGAATTAGCTACATCCACTTTTCATAATTAATAATGTACGATATAAACGTTTCGCTACTTCGTCCAATAGTTCTTTCATTTAAACAAGAAATAGTTACATGCAGGGTAAACCTTACCTAACATGAGTTTCAAAGACGCAAGATCATCTTCGCAGAAGTAAGAGCATAAATTGTTTTCACGAGTAGTAATACTATCTAGGTAGAATTCATTTCACCAAACAATTAATAATTTTCTATATAGTAAAATAAACTTTCTCAAACAAACGTTTTTCGGGAATATCTCAAAGTAGGTAAGACAGTCTTGCCAACATAAAAAGACTAGGCAGAATGGGATTTGCCATACAAGGACTTTCATCACAAGAGAATTTTTGCATTTTCGAGTTTGCCTCCTCAATCAATTCATGACCTTTGCCAATTTCTAGAGCTAACATTGTATTCTCTTTACTGGCAGGAGAGCTTTTCAATTCTTAAATCGTCGCAGCATTGGAAATTCACTTTACTAGACGGTGGTCTTGTATGTTTTCTTTCAAACTCTGCTTCCATATTTTCCATCACCATTGTCGTGTTTATTGTTGTGGTTCATGGGGCTGCTTTTCTTAATGCACTATGATATCACTTTCGTGTAACCTTTTTGCCTTTGATATAGGCTAACCCCCGTATGAGTTTGAAATTTGATGCATAAATGATGAACTTAAGTCACTGCCGGAGTTTTTACCATAGCAGGCCTTCCCAAGATCCCGTTGTAAGCAGATCTGCTATCGATGATAAAAAAATCCATGTATCCTTTGAATACCTTTGGTTCTTTTCCCAGTTTCACCACGAGAGCAATCTATCCGTGGGACTAGACTATCTTCGGTGAAATCATATAAAGGATCCGACATAGGAGTCTAGGGGTCATCAATCTACATTTGATCGAATGCACTTCTAAATAGGATATTTACAAAATTTCCATTGTACACAAGCATTCAATTTAGACCATTACATGCAATGATTACTCATATAACCAAGGCATCACAATGGATATAAATACTCTACACTCATCATCATCATCATCATTCAACTCAATTGAAGGAGATTTAGTTTTAGGATTACCTCGAACCCAGAAGCTTTCCAATGCAGGCTTCTTTCTTGCTTGTGCATAATTCTTTTGTTAGTATATTATTTCTCCACCCACATAAGGTCCACCGATAATATTATTGATCTCTCTTACTTGTGGTTGATGATTTGGAGTATTTACCGATGCATGCATTAGACCCACGTTCTTTGGTCCTGGTCCTGGTCTTCGGACCCGTCCCCTTTGAATGAAGTATGATGGCTTTCGATGATGAGAAGCCTCGCGTATTCCTCCCTGCTGACATTGCTGCTTTGCCAATTTGATAACTTCAGGGCATTTATCTGTCTCATGATCTCTTGTACGATGTATTTTTCAGAATTTTGGTTTATGAACCTCATGAGATGGATTAAAGGTTTCTGCCATTGTCCTCGAATAAGCAAGTGATACAGTTTGCACTTTTCCTTTATGCTCATCAAAACACAAATTATTGGTGCTTTGGTTGCCTCTATCCATACATAGGAGTTTTTTCCTTATCTTTTAACTTTTTTGTTTGGCCTTGTTCTATCTTCTTTCGATTTTCTATTATTTAAATTATTAGTATTTCTGTTACACCCCATTTCCTACAAATTAAAAGTCAAGATTTTATTTCAAAGTCAAAAGTGGAATCATCAAAGTCATAGTCAAAATGGGACTTAGATGAACCAAATTATTTTCTTGGGATTTATGTTGCAATGGATATTAATTGAGGGTTTAAATTGGAGTAGATTTGAAGTTAGGGAGTTACTTATTTTAGTTTTGGAAGTAAAAGACTTATATGTTAATTGGTTTGGAAGATGAGGGACCTCTAGCGCAAATATCCACTAATTTGACAATTTGCACCCATTTCCCATCCTTTTTCACTCACACAAACTCACGCAGCGAAGATAGAAACCGGGAAGGAGAAGGAAAAAAGGGGGAAAAGGGGGAAAGAAAGAAAAAGAAGGAAAGAAAAAGAAAGAAAGGAAAAGGAAGAAAGTCACCAACGAGATCAAGGTTTGAGTTCTCAATTTCTTCCTCTATTTTGAGGAAAATTCAAATATAGTGTGGTTAGTTTTGTGGTAAAAATTTAGGCTTTTTTAATTTATAGCTTATACTTGAAATATATGTGATAAAGAAGTTGTTTATTTGAGTATTTTGAGCTATTTATTCTAGTGGATTGGAAT
>CAIGRT010089983.1:0-17821 GCA_903798405.1 Fraxinus platypoda
TTCGCTTGTTTTTCCGAATTTTCACCACGTTTATCATTATAGTCCTACAAACACAATTCATGTCGAATTAAGCCATATTCACACATTTATGCCAACAATTAGTCATGTAATATAGCTAAATACACGTTAGAAAACACACTTATCAGCAGGTAAAGAATGTAACCAATCTCTTGTGTGATCCTTCAAGGTGTGAGGGAATAAATGCATCCAAAAGGCATCGACAATAATTCAACTAATGACCTTACAAAGCATCATGAAATCTTGAATATGCTCATGTGGATTCTTAGTTACTTTCTCGAAGAACCTAATATCTTAATTATTTTGACATAGCATGATGATATCTGGTCAAAGATGGAAGTTAACTTGCCCGAAAAGAAGATAAATAATAGTATGTTGCACAAGAGCTGGAATGGAATCACATATCCCCTAGTAATACTTCGCCATTATTGGTAACTGCTCTTGGCGAAACTAGCGGTGTTGGTGGATCTGGTGGTAATTGAACTTGATTTTGATTCATTTTCTGCCATCTTTGTTTCCCTTTCTCTTGCTATTCGATATTCTCTTCTCCTTTGTCTAAAAGTTCTTTTGATCTCGAGATCCAACAGTAGGAACTCGATTTCGTCAGAATCTTGCATAAACTGCTAGATAGCCCTTGAAAAGAAAACCAAACGAGATAGAGATAAGGTGTAGCAAAAAATAACTAAAAAAATTCAAACATATATAAACTAGTAAAATCAAATTAAAGATTTTATTCCCGGTCAACAATGTCAAAAACTTGTTTAAACAATTCCTGCAAGCGTACGAGATTGTCAACTAGTTTTTTATCAAATTCGAATTCTTGTAGCACAAAAGAGTTTTTTTTTGTCATTATTCTAAACTCTTCTAAGATTTATGTAAAAAAAAATTTGTTTGTAGCAAATTATGGAACTATTGTATTGGATTTATAATTCACCTATTGTTATCTATTTTCAATTTTCAACTATGTAGTTTAGTGTCATTCATGCTTTCATGACAATCGATAATCCTATTATATTCAATTTTCTTTTTAAAGATGTATTAAGTCAATTTTAAACACGATTCGATTCTATTTCTAATCAGAATTCATATAAATAGCACGCATGAAACACAAGATTATTAAAGAGATTGCACACGTCATACAAGTTATTTCTAACATCTATTGTCCATGTGTTAATCTTGCGATGTTTTAAACGTATTGTGAGCCTCCCAATGGTATAAAAAGTAACTAATTACGTAATTGATGGCTAAACAATTAAATAGTGCAACGAGAATGCAATATTAACCAAGAAACACAAGAATGACTAAATTACTGCGTCTTTAAATTAAAAATAAATAAATAAAATCTTCATCTTCATCCGATACAAGGGAGAAATTATCTTAAATTTTTTTGATATAAATTATACAAAGAATATTGAAAATATATCACTTGGAATATAGAATAATATAAGAATCTTGATGAAGAATCAATTTCTTGGGCTTGATCTTAGATCTCTAGCTTTGAATCTTCAATTCTTGATGTTATTCCCTTATAATCTCATGCTAGACCTCTTCCTTGCACTCTAATCTGGTGTCCCCCATCCTAGGTAACTTCTGTTAGGTTAAATAGAGACTAGAATTTCATACCAAAAGGAGTTGGACTCAAAATAGGAAACCTGCCCGTCAGCATCAAATTTCAACCACACATGCGAGTGAGCATCCTAGGCACACAAACATCCCTAGGCCAACTTGGCCTCAAGTTTAGGAAAATGGTGGCTCTCACCTGCATGCGCGAATAGGGTGTTTTAGGGCCAATTTTGTAATTTAGCTCATGAACTTTTCATAACGTTCATGTTGGTCCTTTTCGTTCATTTTCAGTCCTTTGCCTTTATTTTGCATCCAATTAATTCTTAGAACTCTCCAATCATCAATATGTGGCCCAAAACATCTTTTGAATATTTGTCATTTGGTCCTCAAATTTTAGATTTCTTCTATTTTAGCCATTTTCGTTCCTTTTATCCAATTCAATCAATTTGCATCAAGTTTCTCATAAATAACAAAACATGTACTGAATTAAGTCATATTTCATTGAAATCAATAAAAATTAATCTAATTTAACAGTCCAAATAAATATACAAAATACATTTATCACGTGTAATTAAGTCCATTAACTTTAAAAATGACGATTGATAAATGGAATAACATTTTTATAAGTTCAGTAGCAATTCTGAATTTGTTAAAGTTCAATGATAACTAGGAAACATTTACGAAGTTTGGTGGCAAATCGATTTTTTTAAATTCGGTAATACTTGAGAAATATTTTGAAATGTTCAATTATAAGTATGATTTTTGTTGTGTATGTGGCTTATATAGAGTAGAACACGGGTTTACTAGAAGAAAATATTGATGCCGGAGTGAAGTGAAGGGAGCTGAGTTCACCAAACGGAACAAAGCGGATTGGGTCAGGGCTAGGGCTAGGGTTAGTATATATATACTGATGATACAACCCTATTATTCATACTGAATACAATATATCGGCTCCGCTTCTTGTGGGTGTAAGCACATTATCGAACCACGTTAAATCTTTGTGTTAATTTCTCTCTTTCACTTCTCTATTATTACGTATAAGACCCAACAACTGGTATCAAAGCTAGGTTTAGATAACGAGTTCTTCGATTGCAAAACTCGATGTATTGAAGTTCGACGGAATTGGGAATTTCGAATTATGGCAACTAAATGATTTGTTAATGTAACATGGGATGGTGATTATGATATCTGGAAAGATGCCAGTGGCTACGTCAATTACCGATTGGGAAGAGTTCGATGCGCGAACGTGGGTACAATTTAACTCTGTTTGGCGGACGAGATCGTGTATCATATCATAGATGTTAAGTTTATGGTGGATGTTTGGCCAAACTTGGAGAGTTGTTACATGTTAAGAATTTCACAAACAAGCTGCATCTAAAGGAGCGGCTATACGGGCTCAAGATGCTAGAGGGTATAGTGGAAAGGATTAACAGAACGTGCAAGATGTTTGAGTCTAAATACAAGGCTTCCAAAGAGTTTTTGGGCAGAAATGGTGAACATGGTATGTAATGTCATAAGCAAATCGCCACAGACAACACTATATGGGAAAGTTGCAGAGGAAGTATGGACATGTAATGAAGTTAATTATTCAGAATTGAGAGTATTTGGCCTCCGGCTTATATGCATGTATCTAGTAATCAGAGATCCAAACTTGATCTGAAATCAAGAAAGTGCATTTTTCTGGTCTACGTGAAAGGAGTAAAAGAAGATGTTATTTTAGGATACAAAGGAAAAAAAGATGGTGATTAATAGGGATGAAGTCTTTGATGAAACATTCATACTTAAAGTTTCTCCAGATGAAGAGAAGCTCAATTCAGGCGAGGGTAAGAGCAAGAGCCAAGTGGTATAACTAGAGCTAGACAATGTTGACATGGAGATCAATGCTCAGGGAGCTGACAATTCTGGCTCTGAAGATGAGCATTATCATAGTATTGCCACAGATAGACCACTTCGTACTATCATGCCACCGACAAAGTATGGATTCAATGATTCAGTTTCTTATGCATTCATTACCAGCAATAGCGATCTTATAACTTTTCAGGATGTTGTTGGTAGTCAGGAGAAAAGTAAATGGATAGAGGCTATAATGGAGGAAATTAAGTCATTGCATAAGAAGATACCTGGGATTTGGTGGAGCTTCCAAATGGGAAGAAACTATAGGGTATAAGTGGGTGTACAAAAAGAAAAAAGCAATGTCATAAAAGGAATGGGAAAAATACAAGGCTCGGTTAGTAGTTAAGGGATACTCACAGAGGAAGAGATTAGATTTTGATGAGATTTTCTCTCCGCACATTAGATACACTTCCATTAAGATTGTCTTAGTAATGGTGGTCAATTTTGATTTGGAGTTAGAGCAACTGGATGTGAAAATTGATTTCCTTCATGGTGATTTGGAATAGCAGATTTTCATAGAGAGGGATTCTTGAATCCAGGAATAGAGAATCTTGTGTGTAAACTGAAAGTTTTTATATGAGCTTAAGCAATCTCCATGACATTGGTACAAGAAGTTCGACTCTCACATGATTCAGATTAGCTACAGTCTCTGTGAGTATAATTGTTGTATTTACTACAGAGTTCTTAAGGATGATTCATATTTTTTTTTGATGTTGTATGTCGATGACATGCTAATTGCTACTAAGAACATGAATGAGGTAGACATATTGAAGTTTATGTTGAGCAATAAATTTGATGTGAAAGACTTGGGATTGGTTAAAAAGATTCTTGGTGTGGAGATCAACAGAGATAGGAAGGCCAAAAAATTATGGGTATCTTGAAAAAATTATTTGAAGAAAGTGTTGAAAAGATTTAACATGTCCGATGCAAACCAGTGGGTACACCATTGGCAAATCACTTCAAATTGTCTACTAATTAATGTCCAAAAAATGAAGAAAAAATTGCAGAGATATCAAATGTGCTATATGCCAAAGCAGTGGGGTGCTTGATGTATGCAACAGTGTGTACTTGACCAATCTAGCACATGCAATCAGTGCGGTGAGCAAGTTCATGGCTAATCCCAACAGAGAGCATTAGAAAGATTTAAAGTGGATTTTCAGGTATTTAAGAGGTACAATGGAGTGTGAGATCATGTTTGAGAGACAATAATATGATGTTTCAGTTCAGGAATATGTAGATGTAGATTATGTAGGCGACTTAAATGATAGAAGGTCTCATACATATTATGTTTTCACACTCATCGGGGCCTATATGTTGGAGATTCATGGTGCTGTCACTTGTGACATTATCCACGACTGAAGCAGAGTACATGGTGGCAACTGAGGTAGCAAAGGAATTATTGTGGTTGAGAGGGCTTGTCAGGGAGCTTGGGATCAAGCAGGATTGAATGAAGTTGTATTGTGATAGTCAGAAAACCATCTTTTTGGTAAATAACCAGATTTATCATGCAAGAAACATGCACAATGATGTGAGATTTCACGAGATAGGGGAATTGGTTACTTTAGGAGAACTGTTGCTATAAAAGGTGCATATCTCAGAGAATTGAGCAAACATGTTGACAAAGCAAATCATAATGGATCGGTTCAAGCATAGCTTGAACTTGATTATCATTTCTAGGTGTTAGAGAGGAGGTGTCCTAACCTATTGGTCCCAAATTGTGTTTTCCTAGGCTATGTTTTTTCTATTGTTTTTCCTAAGGGATAAATATTTGTCAAGGTGGAGATTGTTGTGTATATGGCTCATATAGAGTGCAACACAGGTTTACTGGAAGAAAATGCCGATGTCGGAGCAAAGCAACGACATTGGCCTCTTGGGCTTTAATTTACTGTCTATTTACCAAGGACGCTGAATAGGTTGGAGTGCAGGAGCAACGTCTCGCGGTATGGTTGTATGAGCCCAAAGTCTTCTATGGACCAGAGTTAGGGTTAATATATATATACTGATGATATAACCATAATATTCATACCGAATAAAATATCTCTACTTCATTTCTTGTGGATGTAGGCACATTGTCGAACCACTTAAATTCTTGTGTTGATTTCTATCTTTCACTTCTCTATTATTGTGTATAAAATCCAACAATTTTTAACCTCGTGTTTTTTGGGATGAATTGTCTATGGGTTACATTGTACATTGATTCATCATGTCACGTGTCTTGAACACCCACTAATGCGCTATTCGTGAAATATGACTAATTGAGACACAAATCTAAACATTATACCTAAAGATGTCAAACAAGAAAATTTTCTATGGGACTTCTCACAATAGAAAAGGTGAAGAAATGCTTTATTTTTAATTTTGTTTCAAAGATTTTAATTTAGTAATTAAAATGTCTTATATTAATCTTCAATAATTCAAATGAAAACCCATTTAACTAGACTTGGTAAGGTGAAATTAAATCATATCAACCCAAATTATGCACAAATGGACCATATCCCGTCGGGTGTCAAAATGGATGTGTTGGTCTGGATCAACAAGCTTATATCCGGGTTTGATTTAGGCTTTTACAATTGAATCGGCTTGTTTTAAGTATGGTTTGGACTAGGCTCGAAATGTCTTTCAATGGGAGTGGGTGGAGAGGGGAAGGAAGACTTTTCTTTTCTTTTTTGATTTCTTAATTTAATTTATTTGTACTTTTTTAAAAAAAAATGGGAGAATGATTGCAATTTTTTTTTTTGTTTTTTTCTTTCCTTTTGTTTTATTTAAATAATAGGGTATATTTGTCATTTTATAATTTTTAATTGAGAAATTGAATAAAAATTGATGAAAATGACGTTTTCCACAATGAAACATTGAAATGTGGGTGAAAATGCAAAAAATTAAAACGTGTTGATGTTTTGGACGCTAAGAGCCAAACGTATAGACATTTTGTGCTAATAAGTCTTTTTTACTTTTGGAAATCTAATGTGATTTAATTAGTAATAACTGTAAAAATATCAAAAATTGCGTGAGAGATAAAAGATTGTGTGAATAATGTAGAAGAAAATAAATATTTATAACTAAAGATTAGATACTTTAAAAACTAAAAATCATACTAGAAATTTTGAAAAAAAAAATATATAGGTCATTTGATTGAGATTGGAGATAGAGTTCAATAGCCTTTCTTAATTTATTTGTAGCTTACTTTTTTTTAATAAGTACTAGATTTGGTACATTTTAATGGCTAGGTTATCTGGCCTATTTTGATATGGGTAATGATATGCACACCACAATTCTTATTTTTATTTTTGCACTACATTTTAATTGTATTTAAGGTTCTTAATCTTTGCTCATTATAGTACCTATATCTCTAATGATTTTTCCTTATTTCAAAACATGAAAATAAAATATTTTGATAGAAATTATCATCGAGGACGGTACGTGTTAATTAATGAAATATTGAATATAAGAATTCAACGAAAAAAAGTTAAAGAAAATAATTGTTACAATGAATAAAGATTGAGGATCTTAACCACAATTAAAATATGGTGTATCAAATAAAAATTGTGTAGTAATATAACCACCATTTTGATATTATTAATTCCTCCTCTTTTTGTTCCTTTGTGTGTGTTTCTCTCATTTATACCTTGTTTAACAACCAATTGAATGAGTTTTAAAATAATGATTTCTTGGAGAATGTGTGGTTAAAAAATAGAAAAAAGTTTTGGACATGTAAGAAATATTTTATTGTGAAAATATATGGTTGAAAATGAGTTTAAAAAAAAGGTTTTATTTTTAATGATTGTCAAATAGGGGCATAATGTCCTCCGAAAACATTCATAAAATTATCACGACACAAAAAAAAAAAAATTATATAACTTCTATACAAGGATAACATGCACAGATCGAAAAATTGTTATGTAACATTAATATTCCATTTCAATTAGTGGCATATTCGGAATAAATAAAGTAAAAAAAGAGTCTATTTTGGTAGACGGCAAATGACCCTCAATTTTCTAGAGATCACCCCTATATATAGGAAAGAAAAATAACATTTTAAATCGAGATAGAAGAAAAAGGAATAAAAAGAAAAGAAAAATAATTGTGGATTTGATTACATTTATTTTGGATGGAGAATATCAATTTTCTACTCATATTCATACTTTAAAGTGTTTGATTGTTACTTTTTTCATTAAAAATATTTTTTCTACTTTTAAAAATATGTCTAATTTTCATTTTTAAGGAAAACATTTTTTTTGTGGAATAGGTCCTCTAAACAAGAAAAATGTTTTTTTTTTATGAGATATTTTTCATGTCAATCAATTAATATAATTTTACGTTCAATTTGCACATTTATTTTATAAACAATGTAAAAATAATATTGGAGATTAATTAATACTAAAATCCGGCAACGAGCAGGCCCCAATGCTGGTAATTAATAATTATTACATAGTACACTCCGTCCTAAATTTTCAGGATTTCATTTGTCTGTCTTCAGATATTTATATTTATTACATGCAAAATTCTTTATATTGGCAACTCGCCCAAGTCTTTGTACGGATTTTCTAGACAGAGTCCTCTTCATCCCCAGTAAATTGTTCACTGGTCTATGCGTTCAGACACTTCGGTTTTGCCATCTTTCTGTTTCTTCTTGCTGACCTGAGCATATAAATGGCGGTGTTTCAAATACTTGGCTGCGATTAATTTGAGGTTTGAGAAACCCAGGTTTGGTTTTAATGCTGCTTTTCTTTTCTGCCCTTTTTGTGAGTTCCCTTTATAATTGCCGAGTTCCTTTGTGACTATCTGTTTAACGGGATTATTGTCTCTATAGATTTGTGGGAGGTTATCTTTTGACATGTTTTTGGAGTAGTATTTGACTGAAATTATTTGTTTAATTTTACAGTGTGAAAAAGAAATTTTGTATGCAATCAATTAGACTTTGGGGTGTCTTCAAATCTTGATTGTGTTGGGATAAGGCTTCAAATCCCAAAAGAAATTAACTTTCTTAGATTAAAAAACCAAAAAAGTTTGGATTTTTGAACTCCCAAAACGTAATGGGATTATTTTCTTGAATCAACACATAAGAAGCATGGGGATTTACTCTTGTAGCGTGTTTTAGTGGCCCTCCTCACCAAGCAAGCAAGCTTACTTCCTCCCCTTTATCCTTCTCTCTTGTATCTTCTTAGATGCCCTTTGGAAAAGATGGAAGTGGCCTCCTTGGAAGATTTTCTTAGTTGTTTAGAAAAGAGCTAATTTTGGAGTATATTCTCCAAGAACCATAGCCTCCATTCCCCTTTTACTATGCGAACCCCAGATCCTCAAAAGATGTGCCTTCAAGTGACTTATTTATAGTAGGGATGGCAATGGGCGGGTATGAGACTGGTTGACTATTCTCACTCCCGTCTGGTCTGGTATTTTTTTCATCTTGCCCCGTTCCCATACCCCATTAAAGCGGGACGGAATGGGTTCTGGACGGGAGGGGGTGGGACCTGCCCCATTTAACGTCCCGTTTATTTTTTCTTTTTATTTTCTTATTTTATTTTTTACTTGTAATTTTTTATATCTTTAGTTAGTAAATATTATTACTGTTTTTTTCAATTTGTTAAGAACAACTTATGTTCTCTTTAAAAATGATGGTAAATCTTTTATTTTTGTTTGATAAAAAGTTTAAATTTGAAATTAAGTTTAAACGGGCAGGTATGAGGGTGAGTGTTATGTTTCCCGTACCTACCCCATACCCACTTCGGGGCAATGACCTCCGTCCCGTTTACCCGGTTAGGTGGGTAATCCGGCCCACGGGAATCAAGTTGAACGGATTTTTTTGTCATCCCTAATTTATAGGCTACGCGCAAGCTAACACTAAAGAGGATCAATTACACACGAACAAGTCTTGGTGTACAGGGATTTTTTCAAAGGATTTACGGGGAGGGTAGGTGGCTGTTTTTTATCGGAACATAGCACAAAAAAAAGGACCAACCAAGTGCTGCCAACGCAGCACCTGTTGGCATTCTGTCAGCAATTCCCTTGTACAAGGTGCTGATTACACTAATATAATAGTGTAATCTTGTTATTTGCACCAATTTTCCTTGAACTTATTGAAGTATATCAATTAAGTCCTCCATCTATATTGGAGCCAAGAGAAGGACCAAACCAGACTCATAGTAGTTGAGCTCCAAAGATACTGTCTTCAACATTGGTCAACTCATGACCAATTGAGATTTATCTATTAGTTTCGGTTTACTCCATTGAAGAACCCAAACTATACTCTCGTCTCAATTGACTATTATGCTAGTAAGTATCAAGATGAATCTTCCAAACAAGATCTCACCCATTGTATCTTAAAGAATTTGAGCTAGCGATTAAGTGTGTAATTCTCGCTCAGGATTTAGGTCGCTTGTTTGTTGATCGAATACGTTAAAGAATTTGAGCTAGTAATTAAGTGTACAATATTTGCTTAGGATTTAGGTCACTCATTTGATGATCGAGTAGAGTCTTATTCCTAGAAGTCACAACTAAGATATTTACGCGGTTCCTTTCAATGTGTTCCAAACGCATCATGTTCTTATTACTCATATCTAGACAAATCCAAATAAGAATAATGCAATTCTATCAAGATAAAGCATCCAACTTTATCTACCAATTTCGAATTATATGTTTTTTTATCACGTCACAAATTGTGTCTCACCATACCCTACCTATCAAGTATACAATTTGCAACATATTTTGTTATCATGGGGACTAAGATAAATAACCCAAATTAAATATGCGAATAAATTATAAAATCTAATTATTATTTATAACGTTGCTTACAAATTTCTCTAATGGCACCATACTAACAGTTTGATTCATCATTTAGTTAGTAGAGTGCAAATGCCAGGAAGTCCAAGTCCAATTCAATAATGGTTAGTTGTTAATGGTAAACTGGTGCAATATAGCATAAGAATTATAAAACGAGTATAGAAATATTTAGTAACTAAAAAGCTAGCTATCCATCCTTATCAAACATATCCATATGAACACAGCTTAATTTGAGTGGGCTGATGATTGAATTGGAGAAGGCAGGGGTTTATTTCTTTATATGATAAGGGATGTTTCTGGGAAATAAGATAGATTTTACGTCCTAGAATGCTCTGAATATTTAGTTAGTCGCTGATTTTAGCACCAATGTCAAAAATTGTTATAATTTCCATTTAGTACAAAATTGATCTAGATAGAGTGGAAGATTTTATTCTTCAGTCCATTATATGGTATCTAATACATCAGAAGTTTAGAAACTTTCAACTTATGTAAAAGAAAAGAGGTGAAGAAGGCAATGTGAAACTCACCAACTTGTTCCTGGATGTTCACCACTTATGTACAGTAAACTGGAGTTTGCTGAAAAAAATTCGCTATTGGCATGGTCTTGAACTTCACCACATTAATGTATTCTTCTGTTATTTTATTTTATTAAATTTAAGCTACTGATTTTAGGAATGGATGCTTGATCATTACACTTGCAAGAATTCATTCTTTGGATTTTCACTCTGTTGCCATTAGAAAATTTTAGCACGATGCTTGAATATGGAGCTTAATGGTCACTCTTCTGATGTTCTAAAAGCATTAAATGTGTATCTTGGTTGTTACTAACTAAACCTTCAATATCTGATATATTCTCCAACCATATGTTCAGTATCTCTCCCAGATATATTCTTTGAGAATGGATGCTTCTGAAAAGGATGAGGTACCAATGCTATCAGCCGCTTATTTGCATTCAGATGAGCGCAATGACTCTCAAATCAGGGGTTTTACATCCAGGATGAGGAGCGCATCAATGTCCAGCGTTATGAACTCTATGGACTTCTCTGATCATGAGAACACTTTCTTAGGTTTCACTGGTCCACTGAAAAATGAAAGACGGACTTCAATTGGACAGATGAGTGGTCCATTGTACGTTAGTCATAAACATGATGGCATCTTTAGGCCTGCCCAAGCTGCATTAAGGCAAAAACCCGCTGAATCCAAAGTTGAAAGATATCCTTCACTAGACGGGATGGATCGTAAAGATAGAACATATGAGAACTATGCAGGGAAAAATGAACATCTTTTGAGGTCTGGACAACTGGGAATGTGCAATGATCCCTACTGCACGACATGCCCTACCTATTACAATTTTAAGGCGCAACAGAAGAATTCTAGAACCTCAGATGTATTCGATGCTAAGGTATTATACTTCTTCCATCAATTTTCCTCAAGAAAGATTTCAGATATATATTCATTTGGGTTTATTGATATTGCTTTTTATTGCATTCATGGGCATGACATATGTCACATAATTATGTTTTCACCACAAACAAGCTTTTATTGTTTGTGTGAAATTGGGAGTCTGGAATCTTCTGATCAAGTTGTGCTGTATATATTATACAAAATTGCATTTCATTTCAGGGAGCCTAGCATGTGTACCGTAATTGTATTTATCTTCTTATTTACTGGTCTCATGAATCCTGGCGACTTGCAAACTGTATCATAGTTAACTATATTTTATGTGTTGATTTTCATGGACTTTTCTGTTCTGATGCATTAATGACATATTTCTACTAATATGTTGAAAAGTGGTCACTAGCTTCTATGACATGAATATTGAATTGAATTGTACTTAAAACAAATGGTAATTCTAATGGAAGAATCCCAGAATATAATAATTCAGAGATTTCCAAGGTACATTTGATGCCATGATGTTGTCAGAAAATTTGAAGCCTTTTTTATACTATTATCTCTGGAAGAAAAACTAAATTATGGTTTATTTATGTAGTAAATCTTGCTTAAAGATCAATGCTCACCATAAATTAATGCAAATTGATACCTCAATGGCATTAATATAGGACTCCAGTCAAAAGAGAGCAAAAGGATAGGAATTCAGGTAGGTCAACTTGGCATATACAATTTGGACGACATCGATACTTCCTATATTTTAAATTGGTCCAAATGTTCTAGCCAAGTCTGAACAGGTTGAATTCATTGCTGCCACATTCTGTACCTGTGAATTTTGCAATTTAATTTAGACAAACAGGTTACTGCTACACCTTGAAGCAAATGACCTTACCATCTAAAAGTGTGAACTATTACAGAGAACTGTATTGTTACTCTATTTTGTTTGATATTCAACATGTTCCTCATTACATGGACAGGTTCTTGCTACATTGCCCATGCATATAGTAATTATAAATAGGAACTGGTGAGATTTACTCAGACTTTGTCGACCTTACTGTGTCTAATCTCTTCTTCATCCCAAGCTTGAACTGTTTGGCACTACTAAAAAGAAGAAAATAGAGAGTTGACACTTAGGTTTTATCATTTTTCAAGGGAGTTAGGAGCTACAGTCCTTATACATCATGTCTATGCCACGATCATGATGCCGTGTGCTACGTTGTTTTTCTTATTAAGTGGCATGATACATAATCCTTCTGATAGAAACTGATTTTGTAGACTAGAGGAAAGATTATTCAAAGTACTTTGTTTATTTCTTGTAACTAGTTTAGCTATTATTAAGTGCTTCTAACCAAAATCTTCCCGGTATTTTGTTCCTACTACTCATAGTTAAATGTGCATTGTACGTTATTTTGAAATCTTTTATTAGTTCTTTAAAAATATTATTTTAAGAAATTAAGTTAATATAAAAACGATAGTTATATTGCATACTACAAATATAGCCCTGTTTGATGGCCATTATTTGTTCAAAATAATGTTTTGAATGGTGAAATTTTGGTGAATGTGTGCTTAAAAATAAGGAAAAAAATTTGAGTTTACGTGCTAAATATTTTATTGTGTAAAAATGTGATTGAAAATGAGTATGTAGAATAAAGAGTTTTGAAATACTTGTTATCAAACAAGGGCATAATTTTAAAAAATACATGTCTAAAAATGAACACAAGGGCAAATATCGATTATAAGAGTGAAATGCATAGCCCCACGAAGATGAATTTTAATTAGCATACATGAACGTGAATAATGCATACTTTGATAGCTAATATTAATTAATTTAGAATTAGAATCGATGACGCTGAAACTAAATGAGAAAAATGCAAACCCGTGAAAATAAATGTTAATTAGTATACATGGACGTAAATAGTGATATGTGTACTTTAATGTGAGTATTAGAATTACTATTAAATGCATAAATGAAGATGAATGTTAAATACGATGCATGGATTAATGTGAATTAATTTAGAATTAATAACATAGAATATTTACATGAAGATGAATGTTAAATCATTTATACTAAATGAATAAATTTAATTTTCAGCTAAGTGAAATTGG
Source organism: Fraxinus platypoda (assembly GCA_903798405.1). Lineage (NCBI taxonomy): Eukaryota > Viridiplantae > Streptophyta > Magnoliopsida > Lamiales > Oleaceae > Fraxinus > Fraxinus platypoda. Next base: position 13,747 of record CAIGRT010089983.1, read on the forward strand.
ATGCTAATTAGCATACATGGACGTAAATAATGAAATGTATTCTTGAATGTGAATTCTAGTTAACTTAGAATTAGAATTAATAACACTGAAATGCATAAGTGAAGATGAAATGTTAATTAAATAAACGTGAATGTCAATTAATTGAGAATTAATAACAGTGAATACATAACATGAATATTAATCCGTTTATACTCGATGAGTATAATTTAATGTCCATCAAGTACACCGAATTTTTCAACTATACATTGATGATAGTTAAATGGTTGAGAAAATATTTCATGATAATGTTTAAACGTGTCGAGAAAAGAAAATTTAAGGTTATTTTTGAAATAGTTTTAAGTATTGTAAGGGCACAATTGTCCAAAAAAATATTTTTTACTTCTCGTGACATTTAATATGCTATAGATATAGATATGTATGGATGCTTTAGACATGTAAAGTTGGTCAATGGAGTCATGCCACTTGGTATTGTGTGCTTGTTTGCAGTTCCACAATATGCTCTACGGAGATGCAAAGGGTTGGGCAAAGAGAGTTTGTTCTATTGTGCGTCCTTATATTCCAGGAGTCATGAATCCTCATGCAAAAGTTGTTCAGCGGTGGAACAAGTTTTTCGCAATCTCTTGCTTGTTTGCAGTATTTTTAGACCCACTGTTCTTCTTTCTGCTGTCCGTCAAGCAGGTATACTACTGATGGTTATTTTATATAGGTTATGTACTTGTGCTCATTATACAGATTGTTTGCTTTTATGACCTTTATTTATTTTCAAATATTTATGTGATTTTTTATCTTTGGTAGTTGGTGGCATAGCTGGATACGAGTAACAGATATCATTATCATGAGAGAAATTGTGCAATTCATTGGTTTTTTTTTTTTTTGGGTCTATTTAAGAAACAATTTTGTATTTTTTTTTTTTTAAGTTTCCATTATACCCGTTAAATAGTATGTAACATGCCAGACACGTGACTAGTCAATGATTTTTTGGATGAGATCTGTCAGTAGAGACCAAGTGCTCTGAAAATCTAGGTTGGGGACCCAAATGACAAGAAAAATGGTTAGAGGACCAACTTTCTTATTCATATGAAGGTGGAGGACCTCAGTGCTATTTTCCACGAAAGTTTTGATACCACTCTGATGCAGGAAAAGCCTCAAGGCAAGAAAACATGGTTGGTAAAAGTGAAATTAAGTTGAAACAAACTGAGAAACGGAGGTCGAATTGAAATATAAATTGAACTAGGAACGGCTTTTAAGTGTTAATTATGATCTCATGTACCAAGTGTGAAGAGGAAACAATGATGAGAATCGGCATAATTATGAGTCTGAATCTTATCCAATTACAAATGCAATTAGGCAGAGGAGAAGATAAAGAACTACTGATTTGTGTTGCATAGAAAGTCCTTTGATTTGCAAGATATGTTTGAAATGTTACTTCCTCCATCTATGACTGAATGCTTCTGTTTCCTTTCTGCAACATGTTAATGTGTTTTCACATGTACTTAAAATATTCATTATTGTCAACCAAATTTCCATGTATCATCTTGGACCAGGATAAGAAGTGCATAATGATAAATTTGCCCATGACAACAACAATTGTGGTTTTGAGGAGCATAACAGATTTTATTTACTTAATTCACATCCTCCTTCAGGTAACTGTTGTCACGTCTACTGTTTGGAAACATGCCACAGATGCACACAGAATATCACCCCTCTATGCTTGTTATTTCTGTAGTGAGCTATTGTTAGTAATTTTATTTTTACTTTTTAATCAATTAACAATTTTATATAGAAATAAGAAATTTTTCCTTTCTTCTCTTGTTCTCATAAGCTAAGCATTTGAAATCATATGAATCTATTAGTTTAGTAACCATAGCATTTTATTGATTTTTTTTTGTACTGTACTTTGGTTTCCTTCGTCCCATTCTCCTTCATAACTAGTTCTAATTCATTCCCTTCATAAAAAGTTATTCTCTTTCCCTTCCTCTCCCCTCAAACTGAAAACAATACTACTGGCTACAATGCTATAGACATATTATTGTAAAATAGTAGGTTCATTATTTGTTCAAAGATGCAGTCCATCATGATACATTGCATTTCTTAAATGGTTTTAAAATAAATAATTTAATGAACATAATGACATCATCCCAGGAAAAATTAAAAAAAAAAAAAAAAAGTTTGAGAGGAGCTTATTTCTTTATTTTACTAATTTTATCTGGCCTTAATATTTTACTATATCTATGACAACGTACATATATTAATATTTAAATTCAAATTGTAGTTATCAGAAAAATATAACTTTTTAGACTTTGTAATTCAATACATATTTTGTTTGTAACTATGGTTAGATCTATTTTCTTTGATTCCCAAGTAGTTGTCTATTACTTGTGTGATAGAAATATATAAATGATATACAAGTTACTTAATGATTCAGGAAAAGATTAAATGGAAATGCACTTATATATGGATCAATGTACTTCAATGCCTTTATAACCTCTGATCAATGGCCAAGAACATCATGACACATAACCCATATTCATTTTGCAGTTCAGGTTGGCTTATGTTGCTCCTGAATCTAGAGTGGTGGGAGCTGGAGATTTAGTTGATGATCCAAAAAAGATTGCACTCAATTATCTTTTTGGATACTTTATCATTGATTTCTTTGTTGTACTGCCACTTCCACAGGTAAGGATCTCTCATATTGTAACCCTTTTACTGCTAGATGATAATGGTTGTTCTATTCATTTGTTCTTTTCCACATTTTTGATAATTGAAGCATGTTATGTCCTGGACCAAATATAAATCTGTCCTGATTAATGTCAAGATTGAGTACTTTTAACACTTGATATTCATTCTGATCTTCTGGTCAAATCTCATTTTATAACTTGTTCAGTTATTATGTAAAAGAATGTTGGAATAGTGCTCTACTTGTTTTTGTTTTGTTACTCTATGGTTGATCTCAAGCAGGTTTTCTGATGCTTATTTCCTTTAAGTTTAGTTAATATCAAGGCTGCTACCTGGAACTTTTCATTTGTCTTTTATGATGTAAAGAGTTATATTTTACAGTCACGACCCTTTCAAAAAAAATATTTTACAGTCAAGACATACCAAAGGCGTAATAAGCTACTAACACTGGATTTTTATTTTGCATAGATCATGATATTGATGGTTTTGCCAACAACCATTGGAGCATCTGTGGCAAATCATGCAAAAAATCTTTTACGATCAGCCATTCTTGTTCAGTACATTCCCCGGTTGTGTAGATTCTTACCTTTGCTAGCTGGTCAGTCTCCAACTGACTTCATATTCGAGTCAGCGTGGGCAAATTTCGTTATAAATCTTCTCATGTTTGTGTTGTCTGGTCACGTGGTGGGCTCATGTTGGTATCTCTTTGGCTTACAGGTTAGCTCTGTTAATTTAAAAGCTTTCTTCATTTAACTGCTGCCTCGTCTGTTTCTCTGATCCTTGTAATTGAACTACATGCCTGATGGTGATATTGCATCCATGGCTTTTTTTTTTTCCTTCTGCTTGTGATATGTTCCAATTATTATCAAAATTTCAACCTGAATTACTAGGAACGTCAACAGCAAAGTAATTTTTGTATTTAGTTTTTATGACTGCTATATAAATTCGAAGACTTGTGCTCTTTCCTCCTTTTCTACCTTTTTTTCTTTTGGCAAGTGTTTTTGTTATTCCAGAATTCCTGAGAAGGCATGAATGGTTTATACACTGAACTTTTGTTTTAATAATCCTTTATCGTATGTGAAGGTTCAAATGAGCCCTTTTAATTGAATTCGCTCTTATTACTTGAAATTTTGTTGTTATGGCTGGTTGAGTGAAATATTGGTTTCTAATTGAAAGTTACGAATTACCAAATTAACAGTTACTAAGTTACCGAATGGTTATTAATTATCCGTTTTTAATTTTGACCATACGGGCGGAATTAATCAATCAAAAGAAACAAGTCACATTTAATTGTTTCTAGATGAATAAGCATACATGTCCAATTATCCTATGTTTGAATGTCGCAGTAATAAAGAAAGCAATAAATAACGAACACCAAAATGATGACGGAGAATCCCCA
>CAIGRT010089997.1:0-24453 GCA_903798405.1 Fraxinus platypoda
AATCTATTCAAATTCACGAAATTCATTAGGATTTATAATCTTTTAAAATCCACCAAAATCTTAGTCGATGACACCCCGTAAATCTTACAAAGAGCTTATAATCGATCCATCGAAACCTCAAAATAATGGATTGTCAATGCACAGCTTCAGACAGTTCCTACGACAGACTTGCTCGCTCGAGAGAACCAAGGCGATCAAGTTAAAGAAGGGTGACATAAAAAGACCTCGTTTGATGATTATATCGAGAACAAGGACTCGTTTACTAACAAACGAAGCTGAAATAACTCGACTGGCTCGAAAAACGAGATTCGAAGTTATTGTAGATGAGGCTAATCATTTGACAAACCTTTCAAGATTTGCACAAATAGTGAATTCTTGTGATGTACTAATGGGAGTTCATGGAGCTGGATTAACAAACATGGGTTTTCTCCCAGATAACACGGTTTTAATCCAAATAGTTCCATTGGGAGGCGTCGATGGATTTGCTAGAATAGATTTTGGAGAACCATCTAATGGTATGAACATAAAGTACTTGGAATAAAATATTAAGGTTAAAGAGAGTTCTTTGAGTAAACAATATCCGTTGGATCATCCAGTTTTTAAAGATCCAATATCTTTTCATATCAAGGGTTGGGATGTCCTTGGGAAAACATACTTGGATCAGCAAAATGTGACAATTGATTTGCGTAGGTTTAAAGGAACATTGCTTGCTTTTCAAGTTATGTACTAATTTATGTCCTTTCTTTTTCGTAGCCTACTCTTGTAGAAAGCTCGTCTGTCATCTTAATTCCCCCCATCACACCTTATTTGTAACTTTTCGACAATGATTTTAAAATTTAAAATTTAAAATTTAAATAATTTATAGTCGGTAGATAACGATTATTATTTCAAGATTAGTTTCAAATAAATTTTAAGCACATGTTTGAAAACTATTAAAACAAAATTCTTTTTTTTCTCAAACTCATTTTCAGCCACACACAAAATAAAATATTTTGCCCGTAAATTTAAAACTCCTTCCTACTTTCTAACCACATATTCTAAAAAAATTCATTATTCCAAAACTCATTTTAATGATTGTGGAGCATAATGAAGACCCCCCTACTTGGTGGCCCTAATTTTTCATTTCTAAACATGCTTAGAAAAAATTACTTCACTCACAACTACAAAAAATGCTTATTTTAACAGTAGGATGACAGCATCTCAATTCAAACTTTGATGAACAAATTTTTTTTTTCTTTTTTCATATCTCATTTACTTATAAGCAAACTTACATATAAGAAAAAAATTCCAGCTCAGCCAAACATGCACTTCTCTTGCAACATTACAGCAGCTGTAAAGAATGATACGTCTATTATCACTGTATAAACTTCATTCTCGTTTTCTTAATTTACAAATATTGTCACCACTTTGTCCAACAGCTATAGCTAATATCACAGATACAATAGACCCCATATAACCCAGAATCAAGCCTGAAATCCACCCAAGCCCAGTCAGTCGGGTCCACCCCGTTTGAAGCACGCTCCTGCGCTGGTATATCTACCTTAACTCCTCCTTAAATTACGTGCAAAATCTAACAGCACATAAAGAAACTAATTCTACTATAGAGACTAGAAAAATTAGAAACAGGTTCCTAATTAGGTATCTTTCATATCAAAGATGTAGTACACGATGTGCACTTGTGTTGATCCGGACTGATCCAAATCGTAGACCTGGTGCATATTTGAGCAGGTGGCCAGGACTTCTATGGCCTCCAAAGAATGAAGGAATCTTGTTCTAAAAAAAAAACCCAGCTTACCATAGCAATGCTCTTCCCATAAACACTACAAGCGTGATGGTAGCGACCTCATCCTTGAGGGCATGTTTGGCTAAGATTAAGAAGTTCACTTTTAAGTTACTACGTATCTGAAGAACAATTTTCTGCCGTATCATTCCAACCATGTACTCAACCAAGTTTCTGCCTCCAAAAATGTCATTTTTACTCCAAAACTGAGGGTTAAAATTGTAGGGATGAAGTTGGAGCAGTCAACCTTCTGAGATTTCATCTCGGGAAGAATCAGTCGGCCAATAGCAATGATTATTAGGTATATTGATATACTTGATCAAAACATAATGTCTATATGCAACTACCTCCACCTTGCAGCAGGAGTTTGCTTTTTCTTCTTGCTCTTCTTCAGAATGGTAGACATGTAGTCGATGGTTTGTTGGGATGATTGGCTCTCGCCTGTCAGCCATTGCAGAGCCTCTGCAGCTGCATCTTTTTCTGCTTCTTTCTTACTACTGCAAGCCCGGCCCGCAAAATCTAGTCCATTAAATATGATGGTGGATTTGAACTTGTTGTTCTTCAGCTGTGCTGTTTTGTAAGTAGGTGATTGATGTCCTGCCCGTGCAAGCAAGGTTTGGAGGCGGGATTTTGAATTATCACCAGCACAATCATTTGTCAAAGAAATATCTTTTTTGGTCTTTTTGGAGGTTGTTGACACCTGTCGTCCATATACAAATCTACCTTCGCATTGGTCCTCTGAGACCAACAATCTCACAGCCGTTAGGAGTTCATCCTGACTCTGTATATCCAATTTCGGATTTATAAGCTGCCATAGAGCAAACAAGCATTAGGTGAAGAAAGAAGCATTGTTTTTAAACACTACCCCGGGAATTGACCCAAAAATTTAAAGGTTCAACAGTCAAATGATACAACCGGGTAAAAAATAATTAATTTAGATATACCAAAAAAAAATAAAAAAATAAAATACAAAGATTAATAAATTTTCATTCATGTGAAAACAAAATGTGTATTAATAACATAATGATAATAACATAGCATGATAATGGTTAAACTCAACTCTTAAAATGAACTATTCTTTTCTTTCCAAAAAATCCAACTCGTCAACCTGTAGCTGGGTCAATTGGTTCCCTGTTGCCACTGGCCAATTGACCAGGTCTTGTGGCGGGCTTTTACACTTATATAACCGTCCTGATTCCTGATTTTTCTGGTTAAATGGACCAGGCCAGGACAGTTTCATAACATTGGAAAGAATACATTCATCTAGGCATATATTCCTTGTAAATACTTTTTTATGGTAAACCAAAACATGTGAAGGTTTTTATTTGCATAAAATTAGTATACCTTCTTGTGTACGAGTTCATCGAGCTCATTCTTTAGAGTTAGATAAGTTGCTGCCAAATCAGGCTTCATGAAAAACTCCAAATATCCGTCCAGCATTTTCAAGTGGCCATCCTAAACAAAAATGAGAAACGGATTTACAGTAAGTGTAAAAAACTGCAAAGACAACTGTGGAAACTTCAACAATTTGGTATTGATAAATCCACAAGGAACAACGCACTTACAAGTCCACCTCTGGAAATATTTCCTCCAAATAAGAGAACCACAGAATCAGATACACCAGTAGAATCACGGAGGAATACTGAATTTACTTTCACTTTTTCATTGAAAACAAGCCACGGATAAGGGATTTTAGGTTCTTGGGCGTTCACGGAGTTCTGACAAGAAAAAGGAAGGAATATGTTGAACACAATATCCAATTATCTAAACCAAGGTCCTATTAAAAAGTGTTGAAGACTAAATAGCAGTTGGAGTAATATGGACACTCACCGAATACATAAGTACTCCACCATCCTCCATTGTTTTCAATGATATTGACTTCTCCTTGTTCTGGAAAGATATGGTTGTGTTAGCTCTTAACTTTCCATAATGATTACAAGGTAGGGAAAAAAAATCACCCGAACATTGTGGTGGAATTACAAAGGTAAGATTGATTTCTTGAAAAAAATTGGTTTAAGAAAAATTGAAAACCTGTTCATCTCAAAGTTCACCAAGTAACCCATTATAGACCCAAGTAACCTTTTTATTTTTTATTTTTGGGTGGGCGGGGTTGTCGGTGTAACCCAAGGCCTCGACCCAGGAATCCAGTGGGGAAGTATATAGGAGTATAAGGGCATGTCTAGTATTGGACAAAAATAAGATAGTAAGATGAATAAGAATTTAGTCATTTTCTCGTTCCGTCGTACTGTCTAGCGTTTTACAATCTACATTTCCAAAGAAACAACGAACTACGTATAACTCACCACAACAGAGCATACTCCAGGAAATAGACCAGCACACACAATTGCCCGAATGAGATGCTCATCATGACTCGATGTGTTGCAACTTTCCATATTATCAACCAACCCAATGTCCTTGAGCAGATAAGAGAACTGATTTTTAAGGGAGTCAATGGCTTTTAGAGTTTGTGCAGAAAGGAAATTTTTCCAACAGTATTCATAACCAGAACGATGACTTTCAGCATCTTTCCAACCCTCGTAAGCCCGAAGCAAAGCAAGATGGTCACTGAAGTCACGTGCAGAAAACTGGGCCTTTGCAGAATCGGCAAGCTGCAAGAAGAGAAGAAGAGATTACTGAAAGGTAATTTCTTCCATCTTTTGTAATTAGAAATGGCTGTCAAAGGACAGCTACTTTACAAGGGAACGCTATGGAATTTCAACCTAAAGAAACACAAATCTCAGAAAATTAGAAAGGAAAAAGATGTGTGCATCACATTGGGTGTTTTTGTGGTTTTGCAATGTAGAAACGTGACATTTAGCCTCCGTTTGGTAGAGATTAAAATCAGATTTTTAGTAAATTTTGATAAAAGTTCATGACATGTGTGGTTGAAAAGTTGTGGTCCCATAAAATGTGGTTGAAATTAATTGTTGACTTTTACTTGAGATTTAATTAGATTTTAATCCAAACCAAACAGGGGCTTAATAAAATAAATGATGCAGATTCATGACTGAAGATAAATCAGCATAGAGATGGCTTCTTTGCATACTGAAAACAGCTAAATGGTTAGTCAACCATGAAGTCTTAACCATCAGGATTCCATAAAAGCTACAGATGGTGAAATCCACAATCGTACTTAATCAGATATTATTCGTGCTACTTACGTCCTTCTTGTCAAATGGTGCCAAGAATGGATCTCTGACACTTAGACCAGCAACAATGGTCATTACTGGATCTAAGCAGCCGAAAATAGCCCCTAATATGAGCATTTTTCCAAGTTTTGGTTCAACAGGAAGCATGGACAAGTTGCGCCCTGAAAGCAAGCAATTTTATCACTAATCTTTTCTTCATCCAGTAATTCTAAAAATGACATCCTTAAGACAGCACAGAAACGAAAATTTTGAGAAAAGGTCAAAAGTTTTGAATTCCACATGTACCTAGCACTGTTAGATTTTCATTTTCATCTAACGCCCCAATTATCTTCAAATACTCAACAGCATTTTGAACCTGAAAAGCAGATGAGAACCAATAAACAAAGATAAAACAAGCAAAAGCAGCAGCAGTGTGAGGAACAAACTTCAAGGGTACGAGAAGGTGGAGTGTGTTACATATCAATGGAAGGTTCATTTTAACTTACTGATAGCAGCTCGGGTGGCTGTAGGGCCTTAGATAGGAAGTCCGAAATGCTACCAAGTTGTAGACTCTTGATTTGCAAACATAGAGATTGTAAAGGAGTTCTCAAAAGTTCTGGCAATTGATAATCTGCAAAGGCATCATGTACACATCTAGGATAAAGATGGTAACACTCGCCTGGTTGAACACGGCCTGCCCTGCCTTTCCTCTGTCGAACAGTGGGAAATTAGTACATAAAATAGGTTGAATTCCAAAAGCATACAAATTAAAGTTTTGTTGACCATATTAAAATTTCAGAATTTATAAGTTAATTTGCACTGAATACTGATATACTAACAAGTTCAGAAAGTTTAGTAGATTAGAACAATCTTACTTGGCGAACAGAAGCCTTTGAAATCCAGGTAGGAAGCAAACATGGAGTGTTATTTAGGGCATCATAAGATGTCTCTTTTGCTTTCCCACAGTCAACCACGAAAACCACATCATTAATGGTGATACTTGTTTCGGCCATGTTTGTAGCCAGAACGATCTTCCTGACTCCATCTTCAGGCTTATCGAAAATCAATTTCTGTGCTTTGCAAAGAGTAGAAGTTCACAGAATGACACAAGGCAGGGACACAGAGAGTTACTGAGATAAGTCGGTAGAAATTAATAACTAATTGTAACAAGACAAAAATGTGTATAAGTTAAGTTGCACCATGCATATTCTTCAAATTGCATGTCTGATATCCTAAGTCCTAACACTAAATCACGATAGACAACCTAAGGATTTTGATATTACTACTCAATGCTCTAATTAATTACGATATCAACCAACGCTGAACATATCTGACAAAATAAGTTATAAACATCTCCCCGAAAATAAATGAATAACAAAACCATTAAGCAAGACGTATGGAAAAGAAGTTAGAAAGGAAGTTGCCTCGGAATATTCTTCTTTTTTTTCTTTTTCCAATTTCTGCAGAATTTAGCCAGCAATATTAGCAAAAGCAACAGGGGGAGGAGGATGAATCAATCCTTCCCGATAACATGTTTTTTATCCTTCCATTTTTGTTCAGAAGGGAGGAAGTGAGAACTGAAAAGTATCACGTCCCAGATTTTCCTCTCCTTATCACTCTCAAATCAAACAACTTGATCATTCCTAAAATGTTGGACCAGCTGTTACGTCATCCAAGTCGGATGCATAACATCCTTCTCACAGCTGATTATTTTCCCAGTTCCCATACCCAGAACCATACAAGGACACAAATCAGATTTTTAGCGTGCCTATTAGAGACTGGAATCTCATTTTAAATGTTTACAGTAGGTTGTCAAGTAGCGTCGGGGAGAGCTTTATAAACCAGTAACACAACTCCCGTGACACTGATATGATGAGGGGCATCGATGTTCAACCTCAGGCATCATTTACTAAACGTTTTCTATACTAAACTATAATGCCTCCAAAAAAATCATTGGTTCAACTGTGTTTTGGTAAGTAACAGCATGTCCTGAGAACTAGTTCCGTAAATGACACTAGTGTTTCACTATAGTTTGCTGAGACTATATAATTAAAAAAGAACAATGCGGCATGTCAAAGGCACCAATAAATATCAAATCACCTGTTCTGTACTGGCCATTGAACCATGGCATGCTAGCAGCAGAACTCTGCTTGGATCCCCCAATAATGGATGAGCTTGAAGCTGATCCTTCAAAGAATTTATGTCATCCCAACCAGTCATAAACACTAGCACAGCCCCAGGCCTTTCGTTGCGACATATATGGCAAAGCACAAGCTCAATGAGGTTGAAGCCAATCGAATCAGGATTCCAACAAGATAGTGACTCGCGAGTATGGTGACCATACTCCTTAAAATTGGCAGCCATAAGAGCATCCTGTTTCAAATCCAAAAGTTGAAGAATAAACCAACCAACAATTAGAATGGGACCAGAAAGGCATGCTGACCTTATAAAGAACTCATACCTCAACAGATGAAGCAATTTGAGTTTTCCTTTTTCTAAGACCCTGCTTCTGCATTTTCCACATCTTGTCTTGACCATAATTATCAATTTGATTATAAGGCGTTAACCTGTACCCAGTCATCTCTAGAATATTTTCCAAAAAAAGACTTCGAACTGGATATGTAAAACCCTGATTTTAAGGCACAGAATAGTCCAAAATCAAGAGTTAATAAGTTTTATTGGGAAGGAGAAAAATTTTAAAAAAAAATCTCAGTATTAAATTAGCACCTGTAACTCAAGAAGAAAACAAAAAGAAACCAAGAGCAGTTGATTGCCTCTTTTAACTTTGTTAAAGCAAGATGCGCCTTTAGATAAATTAAGAAATTTTAGCACGTAACCACACTGGATATTCCTAGCTATCAACATTAGTAAATTACAAATAGTAGCAGCTTTATTGATAAGAGAGAAGGTGGAAAACAATGCATTTTGAGTTAAGAATTACTTTCACTGTTTCACTACAAAAAACAGTAATTACTTGGTGATTTAGAATGGTTAACAAAATCAGTTATACAGGAGAGACATCTTTCTCCTTGATAGTCAGAGAGTGGTGGTACAACTTATATATGCAAGGAAAACAGTATTTGCATGAGTATTTGACAATTATCATGCAATGGTTAAAAACTCTTCGCATTCTAACTTACAGGGATGTGGATCATTGGAGCACCACCAAAATAGGAAGAGAAAAGCTCAGCATTAAGTGTTGCACTCATCAAAATCAATCTCAATTCAGGTCGACGAGGAAGGAGGTCTTTCAGTACAATTAATAGGAAGTCTGCCATGAAATGCAGATAATAATAAGAACATTGTCAATAAACGAGCACAAAAGATCATCAGATAAACAAATACCTTCATTCATTCCACGTTCATGAATCTCATCTACAATAACATGAGTTACACCTTTCAAATTTCTGTCAACTAGTAATCTCCTTAAAAGGATTCCAGTAGTACAAAACAGGAGGCGGGTATCCCTCCCTCTCATTCCCTCTAACCGCACTTTATAACCAACCTTCACGAATGAGAAAAAAATAAGGAGACTCGTGAAAATATTCCTCAGAATACCAGTCAGAGAACAACTTTATGCAGCAATGCAGCAACAGGTAATGGACTTACAGATTCTCCTATTTTCTCACCACGCTCAGCAGCAACTCTCTCAGCAACTGCCATAGCAGATATTCGTCTAGGTTGGGTGCAGATAATGCTGCATGCAGCTCCTTGAGTGTTTTCAATTGCAGACTCTAAAATGTATTGAGGCAGTTGTGTAGTTTTACCACAACCAGTTTCACCAGAGACAACCACCACCTATAAACTCAATTTCAATCAAGGTCATGGAAGAGTACATCTAATAACCAGAGACTTGCTTCAACCAGGTTTTATTTTTATATTCCTATAACTCGATATGTAACATTCTAACGATTTTAAATACATATTATCAAGCAGATCTTTAAAAAAAGAACCAAGAATCACATGCAGTTTGAAGCCTTTCATATATCAGTGTCCAATGCTAGAACTACACCACCAAATATGGAAGTGAAACGTATAAGGTCATCGAGCTTTCTAGTTTATTAATTTCACAAGAAAGTCATACCCCTCCGTTTCAATTCAATCTCCTTTCTACTATAGTTTGTTTCCCAATAATGAATGCCTACTAACTTATTCCTCTTTGTTCCTAAAGTGTGCCATCTAAAATATCATTATTTTACACTAACAAACATATGCAGCAATTTCCTACTAAATCTACTATCCAGCCAAACAAACCACCATGTCCATTGCCCCATCACATCAAGACCACCAGCAGCAGTTATTAATACGAACAAAGCATAGATCCAGGGTAAATGGTTACAAGTTCAACTGTTTGGATTAGCCACTGGACAGTTGGGTGGCATAAATATAAAATATGAAAGACGATATATTAAAATATGATAAATATGTCAATATAAATTAAATTATTAAATATTTAAAATTGGTAAAACAACCAAAATATAGTAGTTTGAATTTGAAAATCATTCATTAGAATTAACAAAGACGAAATATCACGTGAATGTACATACTAGAATAGAATAAAGATAAACTATTATAAGACAATATTTGTTTGCAGGATCTAAGAATAAGTCACGGGTATAATTATAGATATTTATGAATGAACATGAATACGACTACTGCAAGCAGGACGACCATATTCATGAAAAATTATGGGTGTACGTTGACAAGGCTAGAAATTGTGGGTTGAAATGGTGCGATACCATTTAAGTTTATACTTTGAGGCTGTGTTAGATGGCTGGAAAGGATAGTGGGTTTCTTTAATTATTGTTCCCTTTTCTTGAGGATTTCATCAGACTCCAATAGCCATAAGCATATGGTCACTCTCACCTAAACAATCAAAGTTTGTGCAAGACATCGAAATTAAAAGGGAATAAAATTCGTGATCTTTCAATTTAAAAGCCGGGAGGGGTGGCGGCACATCATGTAGCATGATAGATATCGAAAAAGGGCCACACATAATTAGAGTGCTGATGCTAAATCCATCAGAGTAAAACACAATATGTAAAGAAGAAATTGTAAGGGCCACACATAATTAGAGTGCTGATGCTAAATCCATCAGAGTAAAACACAATATGTAAAGAAGAAATTGTACGATCAGACAGTACACATAATCAGAACTCTTTGATAGAATAATCCATTATGTACCTGATTTTCAGATATAACACTCAATAATGCATCTCTCTCTTTATATGCAGGAAGACTTTTCCGACATTCTTGCATCTTTTGGCCTTCTGCAGATTCCTATATAAAAGGAAACTTTCAAGATCACAATTGCAGATACTTGTCTAAATGCTTCAAACATATATATATACACATTGAAACATATTTCATATTCCAAAATTTAATTGTGAAGACATTCAGAAACCTAGAGTAGTCACATTTCAGATATGATAATTTTTCTCCACAATATTCCTTGCTAAGTAACTAATTTTTAATCAACATTGGAAAGCTATTATTAATACTTATAAAAGAAACCCCACTCACCACCCCACAAAGCGGTAGTCTCCCAAGGGGAAAAGTAAGCTGCCCTTAAATTTGAGAATAGCAAAAATCCCTCAACAAAGATTTGACAGCAGTTGAAGTAAAGAATATATCTTCCTAATTGATCGAGTTAGCCAAAAAGAAAGAGAACACCAGTGCCGATGAATGATTTGACTGCTACTGTACCAAATTTATAATCCCTAATTAAAAAAGCAAAAGTAGTGAGAAACAGAACTCTCAGTATTGTTTCTGTTTCTCACGTATGTGAAAAATATGAGGTCAGTCAATGGTATTTCAAGAAATAAAAGTTTCGTGTAGATTTCCTAAAAACTTTACAAGTCTCCAGAAGAACCAACGGATGGGTGATCTAGAAGCAAATGGAAAGTGCAAAATATGAGGCAAGTGAACGTTAGCAGGTTGTATCAAAACAACAAAAAAATGAAATCAAAGTCTACCAGGGCAATCAAAGGTAATAAAACAAGTGTTCATTACCGAACATAGAAAACAAGATGCAACTCAAACAGGTACATAATTACTAGTAATTGCATAAATTTGGATGATCACCTGCCAATCTTGTTGTTTACTGCGCATTTGCATGCTCCTTCGCATAAGAATTCTCTCTGCTACGACACTTCGAGGTGACGGCTCCTCGTGCTCATAAACTCCATTGTTCGAAAAACTCTCACCAGCACCTAATCTCGAGACGGCGTCATGAAAAAAGTTCTCCTTGTTCATAGGCTTTCTAGAAATGTGTGCTCGGAGATGAGAATCTACCCGCCTTTGCAACCCAAACGGTAAAACCACCTATAAACATTCAAGTAATGGTTTTAATCATAAAAAATAAGCAAATAAGAATTTAAAAGTCGAGAGATCTGATAAGACACAGAAAAAGCATCCACGTTATTATTCATTTATTGCTAATGTACAAATTTCAAGAATGCTAAAGCAGTTCCCCACGAGAAGTTCTTTTCATTTTCAGTGCTAGATAGGATAAAGAGAAGGATTCAATTTAAAAGATCATATAATTAAGATAATACCTCTCTCTGCGGACGCTTGTCATCCAAATCTGATCTATAATTTGGCAGTGCGACTTTACTGAAAACAACAAACTTTCCATACTGCTGGCTGCAATGAAAGTAGACTATTGCTAAGAAAACAGCATAGAAGAAAGATTAGAAAAATGTGTATATCAGAGAACCTTTTAGAATCTTAGATACCTGTGCAAATCCATTCTGGTTGCCAGTGTTGAAAGCTGCCCAAAATCACGCCTGTCTTTTTTCTCCCGTGACACAACTTCCTGTGAATCTTTGTTGCGAATTAACATGGTGAGCTTCCACCTCCACTCTTCAATATTTTCAAGGGTTGAAGCACCCTGGCGATCACAAATTAACAATAGCAAATAATGGATATATGACCCATAGTAAATTTCACAAAAGAACATTTCTATCGAGAAGAAAGTTCATATATACACTCCTAGCACTTTTGTAAAGAAATAATTCAGAGAAATGATTCAAAGGTTTATAATAGAAAATATAATGCTATCTCCGAGAAAGCTCACAGGGAAATCCAGAATGAGTTTATCAAGCAGAAAACTTGAAGCACTAATGAGGCGATAAAAGAATATTATACCCCCTCACACAGTCCATTAATACTTAAACAACAAAGAAGGAAAAGAACAAGTGTATCTCCAATTGAAAAACCACTACAGTTCCAGCACAAATAGTCTACCATGATTCCCATGGTAGCACAAATAGTAGGTACCAATAAAACTTTTATTTACATTTACTGGTGCATAATAATATATATAGCAACCAAAATAGGGAAATGAACCATTATCTACAGTAACTAATTTCACAAATACACGAAGCAAAAACTATAAAGAAATGTATTATATGTCGAGCCAAGTGTAAATAATTTCAAGCAAAGGGAAATAAAGGAAAAAAAATACGAAATGAAATTTACTGGTGCCATTTTCCATCAACGCTCTCAACTTAGGGATAGAATTAGTTATTTTTAAAAAATGATAAATCACCATTTCCTCAGAATTCAAATAAAATCTCAATCATATCCAACTCCAATCATTTCACTAGCTAAAATCCCACAAACTCAGACGAGAATATCACCACAAAATCAAAGAAAACTTACCAATTGCTTAGAAGATGACTCAGGTTCGCTATCAGACTCCTCCTCAGACGCATACTCGTCGTATGCGAACCTACCATAGCCCAAATTCCGCTGATACAAATACGGCAGAGAAGAAGAAGAAGCAGCACCATTTCTACTACGCCTCAATACAACAGAAGAAGAAGAAGAAGAAGGTCCCGAAGCATAGCAAGTAAAACAAAACCCCCTAAATCGAATAGGGACAGTGGCATAATTTTGTGGGTACAAAATATGAAAACTCCGGTTCAGTTTTAGTGTGTTTATGTGTGAGAAACTGGTTCGAGACATGGCTCTGAGGTTCAGCTTTAACGAATTGTGAATCAAAATCGAAGAGAAAGGCATGCTATATTGCTGCTAATGAATTTGAAGGATTGATATTTGTGTGAGCGAGGGGGACGAAACGTGGAAATATTGATTTTTGTGGTTAGGGTTTAAGGGTGAAGGGTGTGAAGGGGAGGGGATATCCAGTAGTAAGCTGCTTGCTGGATAGTTTTGTTAAGACATGTTTTCGTAAAAAGATTTTCCCTATTTCTTTTTGGTTTTAGTTTTCTTTTTAAAAAAAATAAAAATAAAAATCAAAGTAAGAGTGGACGCGATGTGATTCGATACAATTCTGAAGGGAACCGAATTGAATCGAGTACCAACGAAAATCATAGAAATGGAACTATTGTTTCCATATTTAACTATAGAACCGAACCACTATTTCGATTCAATCCGGTTCGATTCTTTATATTGAAAAAAATTATAAAAATAAAGTATGAAATTACTTGTCAAATTGAAAATTAACAAAAATAGAATATAAAATTACTTGTCATTATTGTGATCTAACAATAAAAAAAATCTTTTAAATAATGCAACAAACAAAAATTCACTCAAAAGTTCAAAATCAACTTCTAAAGACGAAAAAATGATAAAATATTAAACACAGCATAAACGGTAAAATATTGACCGAAAATTAATTCTTAAGAAAATTCATATGACAATAGCCTGATTATTTTTAGTAATTCTTAAGGAACGTGATTCTTGATGGCCGATCAATTTGAAAACAATAGCAATTTTGTTAAATTTTGATTACCTATTAAAAAAAAAAAGAGTATAGAAAATGAAATTTTAACGTGAGATAATTTTGAGATTTTGTGTTTAAAGATTTAATACATCTTAGTGTAAATAAAAAGAGAAATTCGCGAGAATAGAATTCACTGTTGATTCATATGGCAGTACCAAAAACCGAACTGGAACATGTCGGTTCTATATGTATGGTCCCAAAATCGATCCATTTAGTAGAGGAATCGGTGCCGAACCGACTGGTTCTATTTGGTTTCCGGAAAAAATGCCCTCCCCTAAATCAAACTAAGATAAAATTGTAATTTTATATAAAAATTATTTTTTTTAACAATTAAATTCACAGTTTAATCACAAATAGACCCTTAACGCAGATAATTGAAAGATTTGAAATTTCTTGTGCAAAAAATCAAAGGCTTGGGACCCATCACAATTTTGAAAGGTTCAAGACCCCACATGCAATTTACACCTTTATTTTTCTTTTTGCTTTAGTTTATTTATTTTAAATCAAACCGAGGAGTAATATAGTCGTTTACTCAAAATTTGATCTTGCAAATTGACGGTTTCCATCACAAAAGGATATCGGGCACAAACATTGGTAAGGTTTAAAACTAAACTAAAGACAATGACAAGAAGAGAGTCGAGGTTGTCTAAACTAAAGACAATGAAAACGGAATTGAGATTAGCTTGTTACAAGTCAACTTACAAAATCTAAGGCGACAACAGCAGACCTGCTGTTAGTTTCTACCTAAAGCAAATATATCTACATGAGATCACCATCGAACCCCAGGAGGATGAATCAACACCATCTGGTCGAAATAATTGAGCTATAAAAATCAGACAAGGAGATTAGAGATTTTCTGGGGCAACCCATCAACCTCTTCGTTGTACTCTGCAATCAATTCTTCCTGGCGAACAAAAAACGAAAATTAAAGATCAGAACAACCTAGGAAAAAAAAAAAAGGAAAAAAAGAGTCCATTATTTTCTCCAAAAACAAACAATTTAAGATGGTGGAGGGCTGTGGAGACCATCCCATATCCCTTTTTTCTGCCTTTTGTGGGGAATCTATTTTGAAGACAAATACGGATATCCATCAAAGAAATATGGTTCTATCTCAAGGTTTTATTGAACAAAAATGACGCGGTTTTTGCACGACAAGTGAATAAAACCATTTCCGACTGCCTGATCACATTCGATAGTTAATGAACCAGGAGATGCAAGATCACATTCCAAGTTCGACTGAGCTATGACAATTTTTTATTACTTCAAATACATACTACCCGACAAGCCATGGAAGCGTGGCATGTCCTAAAAATCAACAAAACGTTTAAAAAAAAAATGTTGTAGAAACTTCGTGTTGAATTTGTTTTTATCTTCTATATGCAATTTCCGATACACGAAAATACTCTTATTTTGGTTCCACCTATTATAAAAAGTACAACAAATAGTCACATTCTCTTTTTCTAAAGATATCACCTCCAAAGATAAAATCTAAGCTAAAAAGAATATTAATCTTATCAAAATAAAACACAAACGTAGAATTTTAGTAGACATGTCTATATCATAATTCTTAAAAAGTTATAGTCCATGTCTGTGCAACGTAGAAGAAAAGCAATAAAAGTACCTCAGCATCTCTTTTTGGTTGAACACCAATGCTTTTAGAAGCACTAATACTAGCACTCTTTAACAAGCTACGTGCACTGTAGTTTGCCTTATTCAATCCATTTTGTTCATTTCCAGTCAAATGCTCGGATCCCTCAGGGCCTGGAGGACTCTGAAGAGTCGTAGTAACAGAAGCTGAAGTTCGCCTTTCAAAATCGTTATCTTGATCATTAGCTTCATCTTTGGGTGCAGGGACCCGTTCTCTGAACATACAGTAGGTAAAATAGTAAAATACATAAATCAAACTCGCAAAATATAGTACTCCTTAAACAAGACCAATATTAAAAGAAATATTTTTTGAAAATTATTTTTATTTAATTATTATGAAAGATGACAAACAAGACATGTATAACCTCAGACACATTTCTAAATAGTTTTATACCCTCTGTCACAAAACTAAGATATGTTTTTAGGAGCCCACATTTATTGAATAGATATTTGTTCGTGGTTTTCAAACCAAAATTTAACAAACAAAAGCCAATAATAACAAGTAATCCTCAAAATGAACTAAAAGAGATGAAAATCAAGAATGCTGCAGAAAAATGTTGGATGACATGGAGCAGGGCCTAAATGCAGCACAAGTAAAATGGAAATATAGAGAGAAATTATATCCCACTTATAATTTCTCTTATATAATAAATGAAACGCAATCTTGATCAATAAAAGGTTTTCAATCTGTTTTGTGAATCACAAAAATAATTGACTGGAAACGTCAAAAATTAAGCTCGAATCACTGCTATTTATAATTGTTTTGTTTTTGGATGAATTATTTGTCTCCATCAAGGCAATGTAAATGTCCTATATCTAATAGTTAATACCATAAAACTGGCATATCAAACAAATAACATAATTGGAGATTGTTTACTGATAGGGAGGTACTTCTCTCTATGCGAAAATGTTAAGCACATGTTTGGTTTTGAAAAAAAATTCAGATTTTTAGTAGATTATGATAAAAGTTGATAAAATGTGTTGTTGAAAAGTTGATAAAAGTTGTGGGTCCTTGAAATGTGTGGTTGAAAATGGGTTTTAAGAAATGAGAGTCAAACATGGGCTAAATATTTTTTTGTTAAAACACTGGGCGTATGTTTATTATGCTGGATGGGGCAATACTCAATAGTATTAAAAAATAAAAATTAGTTAATCTCATACTTTATCCTCTAAATACTGTCCAGTACTATATGTAAAACATAGTCATGAAGGTATGGATTATTGTATTATAGATAACTCAAGCCCCCACATAAAGCAGTAAGAAAATGACTAGTATCCTTATTCACTATGTACCTAGGCAACGAAGCATGCTGCCTTTGGAGCGGAGTGCTTCTTTCACCTTTACCATTATGCTCCTCGAGATGGGCAAACTGTCGCTTGAACCGATCAACACCACTGACGGACGTAAAACAACGTACGAGTGTGTCATGATTCTCAATAACAAAATCATAAGAAGCAAACTTCTGTTGTTTTACATAAATCAGTGAGCAAAAGGAAATCGTAAACCAAAAGGGCATACTGAAATCAATGACCAACCTTGGGTACATAAAGCCACTAGTCTGATCTCCACCACACAGGTGCTCCTGAAGCATCTGAGGGTGATACTCTAAAATCTGTTTCGTAAAGATAAGAAGTATTGAGAATAAATCCAATAAACATTGTAACAGAGGTAGCAAGTAATGCATCGTTAGGCTTACCTCTCGATAAATCAACTCCCTAACATCATCTTTTGTCAATTTCCTCCTCTCAAACTCAAACTCGAGCTTCGATATGGGTTGAGTGGAAGGCTCACGACCCACATTTGACAACCCATGAAAGTAAGGATGACCCAGTGCCTGCAAAAATAAGAACAATAAAAAAAGAACAACAATAGGATTGCAGTTATCAATCAGATTTCAGAAATTCTCCTTTAGATAATAATCATAAGTAATAAAACAGTTCTTGGCCAGAAGAAATAACCTCTTCGGCAGTTGATCTATCTTTTGGATCAAATGCAAGCAAATGTTCTAGTAAGCTAAGAGCCAAAGGATCAGCATTGGGAAATTTCTGTTTGAACGGAACAGGTTGTTTCTTTCGCATGCTGCTTAGATATCTTCTCGCCTTTTCATTTCTGATCTGCCATTTCGGCGACAACAAAATTAAACTACGAAGCAAATACAACGAGAATAAAGAAAGCCTTACCCTTGATTCTTATGAGAATCTAAATGCAATGAATGTAGTTTTTCTTAGCAACTTGAAGTACTATTAACTTAAGTAATACAAAAGCAACTGCTTAGAAGATACAAATATAAAAACTAGCCAGATAGTAGAATTAAATAACTAACCCTTGAAATAGCTTCAGGTGGAGGAGTGCCAAGCAAATCCGTCATTAAATCTAATTGGTGCACCACATTTTTTCCAGGAAACAATGGTTTTCCAATAAGCATTTCTGCAAATATGCATCCGATGCTCCAAATATCAATGGCAGGAGTATACTGCAAACAATTATTTTGAAAAACATTATACATAGTTTTCAATTACAGAACACAAAATCAAGTTACCTAGAAATAACGAGTTTCCTTAAAAGCTATTTTACAGGTACGGTAAGATAAAAAATAAAAGAAACATTATAATTAGCATAATTTTAGCTGGCCTACAATGCACCAGTTAAATAGCTAGATTCTTGTTTAGAACTTGTTTTCTCATGCTTAGACAAACATTTTCATTTCGTTGCCAATACCATTTGCTAAGGTTACCTTGTTGATTTTCTCTGCTGATCTAACATACAATAGAGAACATAAATCAAGGGCCGTGCACTCTTTATCATATAGATAAAGTGCAGTAAACAAGCAGTATAAAGGAAAAGAAAGTATTGGAACATATATCAGCTTACTTTAGAGAAAAAAGATCCACATAGCTCTGGAGCACGATACCACCGAGTTGCAACATAGTCCTTCAGAAAAATTACGAGAATGAAACTTAAATATCAGGAAGTGAAGTAGTTGACATTCAGAAAGGTATAGCTATGAATAAATGTGAAAAGCTTAATAAAAGTCAGACTTACAGTCCAAAAAATAGCTGATGGGGCATCATTAAATGACACACGGGCAAGACCAAAATCGCAAATCTTTAACTTACAGTCAGAATTAGCAAGAATATTTTTTGGCTTCAAATCTCGGTGGAACACATTTGCTGTATGTAAATAAAAATAACAAAAATATCTCAGATAAGTTCTTCACATATGCATGGAAGAAGGAATGTGAAAGGAGAGGTTTCATATTGCAGAATGTAATAAACCTGTGTGAATGTATTTTAAGCCTCGAAGGAGCTGATACAGGAAAAATTGATAATGTTCGGGTGTTAGATCATCATTAGCCTTAATCACTTGGTGAAGGTCAGATTCCATCAATTCAAAAACAACGTAGATATCTCTAAATTCCCTACGAGAAGGAGGAAGCATTATATGCTTTATTTCAACAATATCCGGATGTCGAAGCAGCCGAAGAAGCTTGATTTCTCTAAGAATTCGTGTAGCATCAGAGACATGTTCAAAAACATCATTGATCTTCTTGATTGCAACCTTTTCTCCAGTGTGGGTATCAACTGCAGAACCCACAACACCATAACTACCTTTCCCTATAACTTCTAGAACCTGATATCTACTCGCTTCCCCATACTCTGTGAAGAATTCTGTTTCCTGTGCATTCTGTTAAATTAGTACCCAATTAGAATTTGTTGTGCAGCTTAACCATTTAAGTGAATGTATACAGCAGAAGAAGAATTTTCCTTATTAAGATAATGAGGCACTGTTCATTTCTTCCCGTTTAGAAGAGAGAGTAGATTCTATTTTTTTCTGCAGTTTTTTTCGCTAAGTAGATAATAGAAAGGTGGATTTTTTGCCATATATTTATGTTCAATTACAATCCTGTGACCCAAAAAAAAAAAACAGAAACTTAATGCATCTCATGTCCAAACTCTTATAAAACAAATATAGATTGTCAACCAGTTGCCACTTATTCAGCATATTAACGAGATATCAGTCAAACATAGCAATCACAAAGACACATTTACTTTTAACTAGGAATGGGGATAAGTTCTTCCACAAATCTTTATCCTCGTCTGCTCACAAGGTCCAATTATCAACAAAAGAATTTAACCAAAATCACAATGATTCAAGGTACAAAATATTCAAGAGGATATAATTTCAACTAGACTAGTTATAATTCAAAAAAAAAAGAAAAAGAAGTGCAGAAAAACCATAGAACTCCCTAATTCTGGAATCACATTGTGCAGACAGTTTAACATCTAGGAGAAACAAGAATTAAAATATAAACTAAACTAAACTCGGGTCAATAACCGCCATTGAACTCCAAGAGAAGTACACGTAGATCTATGACAAATGCCCACGGAAAGAAAAATTAAAATGGCAACAAGAATAAAGCAAAATGGGCTCGGAAAAAACAATAATGGTAATAATAAAACGAACCCTTCTGTGTGGATCCATGGAGGAAGATGAATTCGGAACAAGAAAATAAACGCGTTTGGGGACTTTGATAACTTCGAGTCCAGAAAGATCAAAATCTTCCACAATCTTATGGCCCTCTTCTTCTTTTTCTTGAAAACTTTTCACAATCTCATTTTGGTTCTTGACATTGCCACTGCTATTATTGTTTATAGTAGAAGTGGTTGAAGTGACTCGGCGCTTTAACCATCGACGAACCCCATCCACGAATTTCCCACCACCCATATAACTGCAAGAAAAACCACTTTTTTCTCTTTCTTTATGGGCCCTTCTTTTTTCTCCTCAACTTTCGATTCAAATCTTGATTCTATTCCACACACACACACACAGTCTCTCTCTCTCTCTCTCTCTCCCCCCTGATATTTCTCTTCTCGTCAGTGTAGAAAGCTTTCGAGAGCGGGTACCTGTCGGGCAAATGTTTACGTTTGGCCATGGCTAGCTGTTTTCTATTTTAGTAGTTTATGGGTAAGTCCCTAATCTATTAGAAATGTAGCTAGTAAGTCCCTAACTTCCCATTTGGTAGCCGGCGAAAAAGCCTTTTTAGATGTAAATTATAACCGTCTATTTATAGTAAGTAATTGACGTTTCACTTTTACGGCAATTAGGTCTGCCGTAGATTGAAACTGTCCATTTCAAATAATGTGACTTCCAACATAACTCATTTTAAATTTAAAATAATAAACTCTTAATTTTAAAATTATTAGAGAAGCAAAAATGTAAAGAAAAGGAGAGGAGAGGAATGTTATTATTTTAAATTTTTTTTCTTTGTTCTTTTCTTTTGATTAAAGATTAGGTTACATTTACTTTTTACGATTAAAAAAAGTAAAAATTACTCTCGAGTTTTTCTTGTCGAATATAATTTTAAAGGTTACTTTTCATGCACAAAACTAATAATAATAATAATAAAGTAACTTTTAAGTGTAGCCAAATTTATTTCCGTTAGATACCTACTCGTTATAAAAGTAAAAAGATTAAGATGTCTCTAGTTTAACTTTGCATGTCTCTAGTTTGAATAAGATGTCGTCTTATAACTAAACCAACTCGTTACACGTATTAATTGAAATAATCTCAATCAGGTAGATATCTCTCTTTTCGATTAAACGAACCAATAGGTTTCTTTACTATATTTATGAAACTAATCTCCATAGCAACTATACATGTTGTTGAATATCTTCTTGAATCGAGAAACTAATTATAGGACATGATTAAACAAACACTTTGAGAATGTTAATATCTTTCGCCTAACATGTGTGCGTGTGTAAAGGTAGCATTCATGTTACGTAGATTGATATTGAAATGACATCAATTATTGTCGTTTAATTGTATTATATTATTCTAACATTAAAGATATCAAGTCATAGCTACATAATACATTTATGGATATTGCTGCGTGTATATAAATGTTTACGTAAAGAATTACATAATGCTACGTAGGACTCCATCATTTGTTAATTTAAAACAAAGTCAACTTTTTCATCCATTTTTTCCCTCTGCATCATTTTATGTAATTTTTTATGTACAGTTTTTACGTATAAAGTAGCATAATCCTACATTTATATAGTATCTTAAGAAATTTCACTCTCATATCACGGGATAAAATAAATAATTGATCTCTATTTCAATGTTCCTCTATCTATTCGACCATGATGAGACAACTATTAGTGAAATTCCTTTAGTCATTCCTCTAATCATGTCAAAACACTACATTTGATTCTTCGCACAATCACTACAAGATCTCGACTCTATACTCAAAACTTGAAAAAAATCCATCCACACTAATTTATATAAAATCATTCCAATATAAATTATTGAAAATCTTGAATCGTGTCAAATGGTAACTTACACTATCACAACCTTTTAATTAACTATGAAAAACACAATTTAACATCATAATCGCCATCGTGCTACTCGTTACTACAATGTTATCGAGTTATGTCGTTATCATTTTGGCATCACGTGCAAATGTCATCGTCATTGTGACTTTTATGTCACAAAACCACCAATTTTGGTATTGAAACGACGACTTTGAATCATTTGTTATTGTTTTCATGGTCTTCAGATGTTAGTACAATTTTCAACATATTATCGACACTTGTGCCTAAACACTTATATGTTCAACTATAAACATATTTTTTTCCAGTAAATTAAACAAAACGATGATAAATAATTTACCTATTAACTTTGATGCTTGTTTCGGCTCCATTTTTAAAAAATATAATTTTTTAAAACTCATTTTTAATTACATATATTTTTTTAAAATAAATATTACGTGTAAATCGAAATTTTTTTTATTATTTTTTAACTACACATTTAAAAAAAACAATCACTATTTTAAAACTCCAACAGCTGAACTTTATTGAAAATCGTGAAGTAATTTACGAACTCTTTATATTGCAAATCATCAAATTTTCAACTGATGATAAGTACAGACAAAGAGCCTTTTATCAAGCTCCCAAACACACATACTGCACAACCGTTTCTTCAACGATCCCCACGCCACCCTCTGCCATTTTCATCCCAATCCCAAGGCGCTTCTCTGCACCAAACCCCTATCCCTTTCTCTCTCCACACATATATACAGATATATCTGTATCTGCATGGACCCATCAATAATTCCACTACAGGCTACCATCGAACCTGAACCTACCGCCGCTGCCCGTGTAGCTCATGCCGCATCCGGCGTCCACCCACCCTATACTGAGGTACTGTGAAGTGTAAACGAAGAAAACCCATAAATTATTTTTCCATTTTTTCGAACTTTATTTTGTGATTTTTTTGATTTTGGGCAGATGATAACGGCGGCGATAGCGGGGTTGAAGGAGAAGAACGGGTCGAGTAGAAGGGCTATAGCTAAGTTTATAGAAACTCAGTACACGAACCTGCCCCCAACTCACTCGACCTTGTTGACTCAGAATCTGAATCTATTGAAAAACAATGGTCAGATTGTCATGGTCAAACACTCTTACCAGCTTCCAAGATCTGCTCCTGTGCCCAGTCATGGTCAAACACTCTTACCAGCTTCCAAGGTCTGCTCCTGTGCCCGGGGCCGGCAACGGAGCTGTTAATGTCCCTTTTGATCTCAATTCTGTTGGGTCCAAAAGACGGCCTGGTCGCCCTCCTAAACCTAAGCCCGATAACGTTCAAAATGCTATACCTGTTTTTGTTCCTATGGGCCAAAATTCCATGACCACTGCTCCGCTGAACCCACCGAATATGGCGGTTGGGCCAGGGGCTGTGTACGTTTCTGTTGGACCCGTTAATGGAGCTGCTCCTGCTGCCGGAGTTGGGGTGAAAAGAGGTCGCGGGCGTCCACCAAAGCAAGATGGGGCTAACCCTGGTGTGCCGAAGAGGGGGCGGGGTGGTCGTCCGAAGATTGTTGGGGCTCAGCCAAGTGGTGTGGGGAGGCCCAATACAGGTGCAGCTGCAGGGAGGAAGGGGTCTGGGAGGCCACGAGGCAGGCCGCCAAAGGCTAAGGATGTGTTGGGAGGTGTAGCTCCACCTGCACCTGCTGTTGGAACGGTGGATCCTGTTGCAGTTGGGCTTCCTTCTGGTGATAAATTGTCGGTTGCTGCTGGTGGAGTCCCTCCGTCGAAGCGGCGAGGGCGACCTCCAAAGGCTGGTGGTGAAACAACAAAGCCCAGAAAACCGCCTACCCGGGAGCCTAAGAAGCCCAGGAGGCCTTCTGGAAAACCTGTGGGCCGGCCCAGAAAGGTAAAAAATCATGTTTGCTGCTTGATTGTGTGTAGGGAGTGTTGCAAACTGTTTGAATCATATTATATTTTGTTATTTCTTTCACAATGCTAATAGACTGGATTTTATTTTCGTATAACAGAGGTTTTAGTTTTTAAATAGTGGAGAAGGGACTTGTGAGTTTAATATTTTGCATAAAAGAAATGCTTAACTTAAAGAAGAAAAACAATGAAACTCGTGTTTAAAGATTTTACTATTAGATTACCTAATGGTAAAAAGAGGATGCATGTTGACAATTATACACCAATTTCAGCATATTTTCGAATTCTAAATACCAATACTATGTCTATCATCATGCTTGGTGGTTGACTGGTTGCATATTGGAACTTATTCTTCACCCATATTTTGTACACGTGACTCAAAGTTAGTTTTGGTGTATTTTAGCATACCTACATTCACTTCCTGTTCTATAAAAAATGAAGAGTAGGGATGAATATTATCCATGTTGAACTTTGTATTTGCATAATTTGGTGTAGTTTTTTGGTGGTTTTTAAGTCACCACTTCATATATTTGCATTTAAACTAGCATTTATTTACATTAAAAATGATTATTAATTGTACTTTGAATGTTTGGCAAATTAATATACTACTTACACTACCTTTGGTCAGCCAGTCAATTCAACAAAGAACGCCCCATACTTATCTAGAGACAGCTATGTCTTGGTAGATCACTTCCATATAAAAATCGAGAGTTCTTTCATAATCATCATTTATATTTGTATTCCAATTTTATACTATATGCTGCCTCTGGCTCGACCTGTGGTGCAGAAGCGTTATGAAATTCTTGTACTAAGAATTATGTAACAAATAAGAATGGCATTTGAACAATCATGCCTTGTATTTTGGTGCAGAAGCGTTTATGAAATTCTTATGATAAGAATTATGTAATAATTAAGAA